>JAOWBP010004015.1:2333466-2359767 GCA_028571105.1 Tragopan temminckii
ATTTCATTCTATATAAGGATTTTGTTTTCCTGTAGCAGAATTTCTGTAGAAAGAATCAGCTAATCAAATTGATTACCAATAGATTCAGACAAATAAGTGGTAAGAGGTCAATTTTACTTTTTTTTTTTTCTTTTTTTTTTTGTGAGAACAGACATCCAGAAGAGCCTAAGGTAATTAAGCTGTAACTATAATGCTGTAATTCCTCCAACGTTTCAGTATAAAGCTCTGATATCAAGTAGGCAGCACAGACACTGATGGTCACATTCTGAGATGTGGCTGTCCCGGCACAATTCAGCACAGGGTTCCCTACACCCCAAGGGGCTGCAGGCGCAAGGCTCTGTGCTCAGCATGGCCACAGCATGCAGTTCAGTGCTGCTGCGTGAAGGGAGGCCAGGAAGGGACGGAACAGCAATGCCCACATACCCTAACCAAGGGAGCTGGTGTACTCGCTATCAGACCACCTCTCATCAAAAGGACTACATCTGCACAAAATCACAGCCCACTAAAATATGTAGTTTGTGTGTTTCTACATACACTAAAATATTTTGTTATTAAGACATGAGACTAACGTAATTTTACTAGAATGTCATTTATCCAAATATTACTTGACTAAATGAATATACATTTCGTATTTTCCTAAGTTTAATAAATAAATGCAACTGCTTAAAAATATTTTCTTTTTTTCTTTCAGAGGGTTTGACTGCATTCAGCCTCCACCTGTATTATAAGCTGAGAACTACGAAGCAGAACTGCAGTCAGAGATCTTTGGAAGGAGAACTATTACTGTTCCCTAATAGTTAATAGAAACAGACATATTTAAATAACACATATTGTGTAGCACAGAGATTTTTTAAGCTTCTTGCTCTTGCCTATTGTTATTTAGCCTTCATGCAGCCATAGCCCTGAGAACAATACCAGTTTGATTTTATAAGAATTGATCTTCACCTCTTTCTTTGACTGCATTGTGGAAATAAGGAAGGAAAACATGCCTATTACTGCTGGAGAAGTTAACATACCTAAATGGCACTTTTATAAAGGGGAAGGTTGTAATAAGTCATGTGATTTAGAGCAAAGGCAGCATAGTGTGCAATGGGAGCAATTTTCTGCCCCTCAAACAGCACTTCAGGTGATGTTGTTCATCTTTCTGTGACTCACTGTGTCAAAGCATGCCCAGAGCAGAGGTGTTCAGGGACCCGACAAGCTGTAAGTGTCCGGCTGAAAAACCTGGGAGATATCCCAGGGCTCAAAGAGTTCACTTTTTCAGTTGCTCTGATTTACTTCAGAATGCACCTTTAGGGAATTTATGTCTTCCATTCCTTTAGTTTCCCATTTCCTTTCTTGTCATCTTTAAAAATCCATTAAAGATCACAGAGACAGTTTCTACGAGCTTCCATTTCCAAGGGGCTGTGGAGCTCTGTGAAATGTGCAGTTTGGAGGTGAGCTGCTTTACTCACTGCACCTTGATGCTGTTAGGATGACATTTTAATTATAGGTGGTGGTTACAGACCGAGAAAATACACTGAATTCAACACAGAAACAAACGATTTTCACTCACGTGGGCTTAATGATGACTAGCTAACTGCTTCTGTACTGCCTGAAAAAGAAAGTATAAAAATGCAAAGGCAGAGTGTGGGGTTTGTTTTTTCCAGGTGTTTGCTCTACAGATTTAAAACTATAGTAGTCCTACATGTGCCAAAATCAATCATCAGGATTCTAATGCGTTGATAAAATAAATAGAGTTCCTATAATCGTCATACAATTACCTGCAGTATTCAAGCTCGTACTTACATTTTCTGTATAAAATATTTTGTTGATCAGATATGATCCCTAGTATTCCTGTTTTGTAATATTCTCACTAGTTTCCCTACAGTAGGGTTTATATTAAAATGGCACACCACCTACGCTGTCATTAATTTAGATTTGTCTATCACTGTGTATGCTTGCTGCTTTGCCCTAGGTATTATAATAACTATAGCCTGCTTGTCATTTCCTGCTAACATCGCCTCACCTGTAAAACTGCAGCAGCTCTATTTCAGCTTCCCCAGTTTCTGCCATCACCTTACCTATCACGGCGGAATAAAAGAACATTTCTCAGGTGCATTCATAGATATTTTCATCGCATTTCAAATGCATTCAGACACTTTCTGCACATTTGCACTAAAGCAAATGGAATAATTCCACACATCTCTCCATGTATGGAATATTTCCTGCCCTGTTTAAATCATGGCCAATCTGTATTTACACAGTGTTGGAAGGCAGTGTTCCCAAAAACATGCAGAACTATTTAGAGATGACATATGCATGATATCAGACACATACGCGTGACTGTGTCTGTGATCATACATGGTTTAGTTTTGTTCGTTTTTGTAAAATTCAGCATTTCTGAAGCACTTCAACAGGAAACGAACAGTTTAAAATACAAATTTCTTTTAAAAAAGTCGGGACAGGGAATTTGGATAGCGACTTATTTTGAAGTAGTAAAAGCAGCACGTCATTAACATGAGACCTTAATTACACATAGTATCTATGACGGCACCACTCTAACTGGGCAGGAGCAGTCAGATTGGCAAGACTGCCAAAGAACATGGCGATACAAGCAGACCAGCTGTAGGGCATGAGGTCTGCATGTTTTGGGGCTGCCCAGCTTTGCTCACCTGCTATTTTGAAACAAACAAACAAACCAACATTCTGAGACATTTCTTGTTGCTACGAACCTGCAAGAGCAATTTCACTTGCACAAGAAGTATCTGCTCCTAATAAACACGTGAGTCCATAGCAAGGCTCTGAGAGGGGCTCACATCCTGCTCTGGATCTGAGCAAAGCTCCATATAGCGGTTATGGTCCCAGTTCTTACCCAGTCTCCTTGTCTCCACTGTAGCACTTGCTATCCAAGCTAGGAGAGGATGCAAAAAGAGAATATATTAACCCATGGGGGGCAGTGAACAAGCAATGGAAACAATAAAAAGACCATGTGTTAACCTGTGTGCGTATCCTGGTGGTTCCAGATTTAGCCATATGTGCTAAATTAGACCATTAAATATTGCAAAACAAATAGCACATTGAAATGCTATCACAGCCCTGTAATTTATACTCTGTTACATAGGGTAGAGTAAGTTTCTTATAGTAAATAGCATCTCATTGGATGACTAGTCTCTAACAGTATATCTTTACATAATTAAAGTGGACATGGTTTAGAAAAATGAAAAGGCTAGAATGTAAGGCACAGCTGCAAATAATATTAAATGGCATTATCAATAACAGAGATCCCAGGGTTTGCATATTAATTGTAAGAAGGTGCTAATTTGAGTGTTTTAAGCTTGCATTCACAAGCTTGTTTACATGCTTTGTTCCACCTGGACCTGTTTGGAGGTTTGTCAAAAACCTAACAAGCAGAAAAAGATTGCATTTGAAAATACACATACATGTTTAATTAAGCCAGGGCCACCGAACATTCCTCAATATATTTAGCTGTTGAGATTTAAGCACCACCAGAGCATCAGGCATTATCACCTTTTGAAGTACTGCAGAATCTTTAATATTTAAAGCACAAAGCAGACTTTAATATAAAATTCTAGCAGACCACAGAAGATTAAAGACGCATTATAAATGTGACAGTTTGTAAATGGAACACCAGTATTAAAGGGAACCCCCCTGATATTTTACAGCATATTTTTCAGGTGTATACTAAATTATAAATACAATTAAATAGCAGTAATTATTCTCTGGGAGGGGATGGCAATTTAACTATTCTAGAAAATAGTGATTAACTATAATGTAGGAAAGTGGTAATGTGTGTTTTACCACATTGTTCTTGCAGCCAAACTTCACACAGAAGTAGAGCCTTCAGTCAATTTAAAGCCACCCTAGGGCCCTACATCCGTGGGCACAATGCTTTTTCTTCCACAAGGCAGGGAACAAGGAGGGTTGCCTACTTGCTCTCCAAACCTCTTGGTTTTTCCTTCAACTATACAGCTGTTCTCCATTACTGTAGATGCCTGCTGCTATGAGGTGCAAGGGAAGGAGGGCAGCAGGGAAGCTGCAAAAGTGGTAGATCCTGAAGAGTTTTAATCCTGAATTAAGATAGACATACACTGGTTCTTCGTGCTCATGCAAAGAATTTTGAAAGGCAGGGACCTAACCTTATGGCACACAAAGTTAATTTTGCAAGCCTCTGTCTCCAAATCAACAGGACTAATATTTAATATGTTGCACTGGTCATCTAGTTCAGTAAACAGATCCCATAGAACCAAAATTGCCCCATTTCTTTTACTCAGCTTGGTTCTCCCAGAGGGAAAAGTACCAAAGGGGGATGACAGCAACCACTGAGAGGAAGAATATCCAAGGACAAGATGGGAGTCAGCTCTCTCCTTACTGACTGTATGGGGCGTTGAGAGAGGCCCCAAGCATGCCCTCCTGCAGCACAGGCTTCTGGCAGCGCAAGGCTCAGGCTGCAGGAAGGATGGCTGCGTGGGAGCGTGTCTCAGGCCTAAGACTGGAAGGGCGTATTTGTGTCCTTGTCCACAGATGGACGTGGGTGCAGGACTGCTGAGGGGGGTGCTTGCAAAAGCCATGGCTCCTGCATGACTATTCTCAGATGAGAGCATCTCTTACTCACCCTTTTCATGCTGGGATTCTGCCATCTCCAGGCTGCAGTGTTGAGGCAAGGCTCACATCCAGATGTCATTTAAATTCCACTGGCAAAATAAGCAGTTCTGATGGCAGCAGTGGCAGCTATAAGTGCCATATTCTGTGCAGAATCTGAAGAGAAAAAATTTAAAACAGGATATTAAAAGCACAGAAATCAAACAATTTAGCATGAATATTCTGGTCTTTGGTGCTGGGCCATACAACACCAAGGTCTCAGTGCTTGCATAGCTGAAGCTGCTCTTGTAACTCCCCAGTGTCAGACATACTGCTACATTAATGGCTTTCCTAATACGCACTCCAGTAGAAAAGCTTAGCATATTATTTTCACTTTTAGTATTAATACATACATGTAGCTAACATTATTCAACAGAGTGCTTTAAGACAGAATTTAAAAAAAATATATAAAGAGATCTTAGTTATATAATTTATTGCAGAAGTAAAAAATTATACACAGTCTCCTAACAGAGAGAGATTAGAATGGATAAATAATGAAAAGATCACAATAGCTGTATTTCTCAGGGTCTAGTTTATACTGTTAACCTAAGTACTGTTCGTGAGTCATGATTAGGCACATGGCTCTTATAAAAAATGCAGTGCATCTGCTCTTCATAAGAGCAATACCCACGCCATGCTTTTTCCCAGACTTTGCAGGCGCTGGATCGTGCACTTTCCACGTGTTGGCAGTGGCACATCAAATATTGCCCTGTCTACTTGAGATTCTTTTCACTCAAGGATGCCCAAGGCATGTAGAAAAGGAGATAATGTGATAGAGAGATGACGCCGTTCTTAAGGTAATGTTTCAGTTGTTAGTGGCACAATTTTTTGCTTTTACTAAATGACTCCTTTTTCTATGCACTTTCATACACTGTAACAACACCTCCCTTTCACTGTGGGTTAAAGGTCCTCTGGAAACAAGGATGGTTCTAGCTGTTTTCTGAAGATTTTCTAGAATTAAAAAAGAGAAAAATTCATTGGGACTAAATCCAAGATCTCATAAACTCAGAAAACAAACAAACAAAAAAAAAACCCCACCACCACCAACAAAACCACCACAGGGCAAAACCCTACTATATACCAGTCAGCAGCTCTGCAGGCATACCATCCATCAGGGATGCTGAGGATCCTGGTTGAAGTCTCTCTGTTGGCAAGACTGGGGTCCTTCACCTCAGCCCAGGAACTGCAACCTGGGGAAAATGCACAGCAGTGGCATTATTCAAACCTGCTGCATTCAAAAGAAATCTGGCTTCAGAAAACAAGTATTTTCTAAGGAAAATCTGTTCAGTTGAAAACACATAAACCTCTCCTTATGTCCAGCCTTGCCTCCTGATAACCACTGTGCTGGGGCTGAGTGGTGGAGGGCAGCACTGTGCCTTTCAGCCGGGGCAAGGCCTTGGCTGGGCCATCCAAGGGCAATCTTCCTCAGTCTCAACCCCTCAAAACACCCCTGCATTCCCAGAGCGATTTTGCCAATCTAAGCTGACTGACCCAGCACAACCATCCTGTTCTGCCCCTTCATTAGATCACACAGGCTTGGAAAATGCTGAACCAAACCAGAACCAGTGAAGATTCAGCTGGGTATGCTAATGGAGAAAAGGCTTCCCCCAGTGAACATTTCAGTCCTTAGTGATTGAGACTCTGATCTTAATTTGCTTGTTAAACCAGAATTTCAGTGGCTAGATAGTGTTCTGTAATCTCCAGTGCAAGGGCCTGAATCTGTTGATATCATAAGTGTCATCAACATTCAGCAGTGTGGCAGCTGTCACCAGGCAGTTCAGAAAGGCTTATTTAATTGATACTTTCCATTTCAAATACAATTTGCAGTTGGTATGTGGTGAGAAATGCATCTCACCATGCAAATTTTTATGATGCTGGAGCACAAGAAAAAGGGTGCTGCTTTTCTTTTGTGAAAAAGCTTGAAATGTAGCTTAGAAAGCAGAATATTCAGCTCTTTTTGTGAAAGTTGCATTCACTTAGATCAACTAAATCACATTAAATCCCAGATTATTTATTTCTGTATATAAGCCAGTACACGTGCAAAATACAGAAAGTAGCATATAATGTTTGAAAACAGAAAAAGAGGCTTCATAAAGAATTCAAAATAGTGCAGTGCAAGGGAGCCTGAGACAGGAATCTAATTCAAGTTAGAGGGCTCCAAAATTATCCAAGCTTTTCTACAGAGGTTTTTTGTTAAAATAACACAAATCTCAGAAGAATAGCCAATCTCACTCTATCACCACCGAAGGTCAAGAGATTTTAGCAAATACAACTCACAGGATTTTTTTCCATATAGTTTAATTAATAGAACCTAAGGGTAGGCAAAACCATTTGACCATCTGATCTGACATCTTCTGGATCACAGACTGCTGCATCTTACCCAGCTGCCCTACACCAAGCCTAATTGTGTTCAGCTAAGCCCTAACACTTCTTTTCTTTCCTGTAAGAGACCTTTTCTCTGAACTGCACCTTTATGTTTCTAAGGACTATGCCTGCCTGCAGGGGCAAGTGCCATGTTGCAAGACAGAGCTTTGAAGAGAAACACACAGACACATCCATACACTCCACGGCTGTGTAGATGTGACTTTAGCTCGGTTTGCTCCTCCTTTTAGTCTTCGATAAAGAAAAAGCCTCCTAGATTTTAAAAGATGGCTAATTTCTATGCAAGAGGGGCCATTACAGCTAGAGATTAACTATTTTACAGTTATTTCTCACAAGAGCAGCTGTAGCCCTGGCTCAGCCTCCCAGCCCTGACCGCAGTTAGGTCCTAAGCCAAGAGCAGCCTCTTCAGCCTCTCCCCTAAAAACTCATGGTGAAAAGCTGGTGTTGACAAAACATGAGTTTCTTTTACACACGGACTCTTGTGCCACTCACAGTAGACAAATGCTATCCCAGCTGCAGACAAAAATTTTTCCCCAGTGTTTCCTGTCATTGCTTTATCCAATGCAGAAGTTAAATACAGGAATGGTGTATCTCTTCATCTTTTTCCTTGCCACCATCAGTCTGACCAGGACTAGATGGTCCTGTGCACTTGGCAAGTAGCACAGGAACTCATCCTTGGGAATGTCGGTTAGGACCTCAGCTCTTGGGCCTGGCTGTGAACCCACCCATTGCTTTAAACCTTTTTTCAGGAGCAGATTTAAACCAAGATCTTAGATTTGAAACTCCTTTGTCTTCTTTTCACGTCTCATTCTGACAGCTCCATCCAGCCTTTCCCATTCTTGGTTTATCAGGCTGTGTAGTGGCTGAAGTCCTTTTTAATTCAAACATTGCTGAACGTTCTTCTAGAGACACGACAGAGCGCTCCCAGCCCCATCCCCCTCCACATATCTTGGGTGAGCACATACTTAGATCCCCCAAGCACAGTGATAATTTCTCCTTACCAGCAGAGCCAGTCATTATTTATTATATCACTCTCTCACTTCTTCAGTTTCTCCTAGTGGGAACATTGCAGTGGCTGCTGGCTAGAAAATTAGCCAAGGGAACTTCTTCTGTTGGTCTCTTTCCTCATTATACTAGTAAAAAAAATTTAACTGTGACATTCTCGCTCTCTCTGTATATATATATCAACACAGGTTGGAAGCACACTGTAGGGGCTAATAGTGAGTAATTTAACTGTGGCTCTCTCGCACGTTTTACCTTCATTCTTTCTCCAGAGTAGCAGCAGAAGAACAGTATGTTCATGTATTGTTGCTTCACATTATAAGCAGAGCTTGCAAGTTTATGTTGAATCTCACTCTTTCCACTAGGTTGTTTTTTTTTTCATGTGGATGTGATGTAATTTCTTCCAGCATCAAGGGGCTGCCATAAATTACAGAGATATTCAGGCAATCTGTAAAGAAAAGTTTGGCATTTTTTTCCCCCTTATGAAATGGCTTAAAAAAAAAAAACAAACAAAAAACAATAACGAGGAAGCTCTCACTGGAAGAAAGTTCTGTTTATGCACACACAATGTCAGCGATATGTTAAAACCCATTATATTCATAAGCATCTGGAGAGGTCGTTCTCTTAAATTTGGAATAGACCTGTCTATAGGCTATCTCCATCAGTGGAGACATCACTGAGGACAGAATTGATGTTGTTAGCTATTAGGGCAGGAGCCATGTGAAGTACAAAACAGAGAACATTTTTCCTGTCCCATTGTACAGCTCAGGCCAGGAACCTGATATGGTTTCATTTCAAGAAAATGAGTAGGAGAAGGTTCTGTGCTCAGCAGTTCAAAAGAGCTGCTGGCATGACCAGGTAACTGTTTTCATGTATTGGGATATCTGTGCCGAGCACATACAGTCCACTCCATGGGTGGAGGAACACCCACACTTGGTCTGGTGGAACAATTATCTGAAATAATGATGTATTTGGGACTGGTCATAACAAATCATATGACTCTTCACAGAATCCTTTCTAGAAACAAATCCAAAGGGGAACTGCAAATGATAGCATCACAAATGCTCAAATTTGTTGAAACTTTGGATTTTTATATTCATGATCTGACCCAAATCCGTCATATATAAATATACATTCCGCTAAGAATATAAGTATAATATAATTTTTTGACTTATAATGAAGTTTATGAAAAGAAAAATCTGCCTAAATATTTTGCAGAAAGAGCAGAAGTTGAGGTTAAGGATGAAAAAACATGGAAACAAACTCATTTTTCTTTTTGCCTCAACAGGACTTTTGGTGGTGACACCACTGACTACAGCTCTGCAACTCTTCATTTATAGCAGGTGCTTTCTAATTATTTTATTCCCTGCATCAGTCTGCTTGTCTTGATGAGAACTACCACTTGCAGGAAGCACCTACTGTACCCAAAGGATGTGTCTTGTGACTTTGTTTTCCTTGAAGGCACCGGGGGTACCTCCTCTTGCTCAGTCCTCTCCTTCCCACTCCCCATGCCCACTTCATGTGCTCAGCCAGCTTGTGTGCTGCAGCAGTGCATAACTAGCTGGATAACTCCATGTACCAAGCAATGCAGATGTCAGATGCTGGCTCTTGCCCAAAGGGAAGGAGGACGAGGACAGTAAACAAAGACCTCGGTGTCCTCCATTTTGGAGCGCCTGCTGTAAGTTTTACTCTCTTCACTTTGAATTATAGTGGCAGTGCTTTGAGCAACTACATCTGAAGTACTCCAGCAACATCACACTCTTGTTCCACCACCACTCTGATGACCACCAATGTAATTCAAAGAGAAAGAGTAAAAACTCACCTCTAGGTATAAAAAAAGAGAGAGAGTTTATTCCCTGCCAGAAGAAACAATACGACCAGAATTATGGCAGTTTCTACCCTGAACTGTAAAACTAATGCTTTCTGTTAGCCAGTGAATAAAACTGTCCTTTTTCAGGAAAACCATCTTTCACACTTATAATATTATCTTTCCACTAGCTGCTGAACACACCGGTTTATTATATCTAGATTTTTTTCTATCACAGAAAAGATAACAGTGAAAAAATGTAATGTATATTTGGCTGCTTATGGAAAAGGAGGGAAGGAGAAGAATCTTTCTATATTTGCATTGCTAATTAGCAGAAAGCACACAGATAATACAGTGATCAGTACAGTACATACGTTTTGAGAGATGAACAAACATTGCACTATATCTGAATATGCAACTGCACCATTTGTGTAGTTCATGTTGCACCCAGGCTTTTTCACAGGGCTCCACAACGGACACACTGAAAGCCCCCAGTGGTGGGCTGGAGGGAATGTTGGGGGTATGATTTGTTTACCCCGGAAAGGGCAATGCAGGGGCACCACTTGATTTTCAATGTCATTTTGGTGTTTCTTCACCCCCAAACAAATTTACCAGCTGGGCTGACAGATGAAAAGGAATTTAAGAGCCTTGTCCAAGGTCACCCTAAGGAATGAGCAAGTCAAGCCACTTACTCAAGGGCACTGAGTGCTTCGGTGGCCCAGCCTACCTCTGCCTTGCTTCAGGTCATCTGCGCCAACCTCTGCCCCCCTCACCACACAGCCTTCCCCATGCAAGCAGCACAGTGTCAAGTTCACAGCAAAGGCAGTGAAGTGCCCTGCACCATCCATCCATCCACTACATGAGATAAGAATAGTTCCTTAAACCTTTGTTCAAGGCAGATGCTTTTCTGGACTGATTTTTTTTTTCCTAAATGTCAGTGTCTATCCACAAGTTACAACTTGATGTACACCCCAGCGCCTGGATAGCTTTACAAGAAGAACACAAATCCGAGCTCAAACCTGAAGCAAATAGTTAAGAAGTTGGAATGGCACAAGATATTATATAGCTCGAAATAAACACTGCCTCATCACAAAAAGATCATTTCATTAGGAAAATGCAGTAACACTAGCTGCATATCTGGCTTGACAGAGGCTTGTTTTCTACCAGTTCGCATACAAGGTCTCAAAAATAGCAAATACCTTCTTGCTGCTCTCATCCACGAGTATTTTCTCTTTCAGGGCTGGTCCATGAAATCACCTTTGTGGAGATCTCTTTTCTAACTTCCATAGCTTTTCTTACCTGGATGTAAAAACTTTACATTCAGCAGTATTTTTAGAGAGTTTAACCAACAAACCCAGTGTTTCTGAGCTGAACGGCTTCTCCATTTGCCTGCTAAATGACACACAGAGTATCTACACGATAATAGAGCACCTACTTACAGTCCTGCATGGTGCTGTCCACAGAGGTCAAATCTCCAGGTTAAGTTCAGTCCATCTGGGACTCCCTGTCTACTCCTCCCTTTCCCTGATTAAGCCAGGGGGCAAGCTGTTTACTGTAGGTTAAACCAATGCAAAATCATTCCATGCAGGTGAAGCTCTTTGAGTACATGACACTGGCTTTGGTGCCACTCGGGTTTAGCTTGATCTTCCACTGAGCTGACTCTGTTCTTCTGCTCAGCTGGGTTAACTCGTCAACATGGCATGAGCTACATGTGCATCGAGGAAAGCTCCCCAGCCCTCATCTGGAAACATGTATTTGGAAAGTTGTATCCCTGAGCATCCCCTCTCAATCCTCGTCTACTGATTTCAGCCAGGTTAGCTAACATATTATTTACCCATAGGAAGATGATTGTTATCTACTCCTCTTCTTTCCCTAGAGTTTAGCCATTGAGCTGTCTTTAAAACCTGGATTCTGACACTGATTACATTCATGTCAGGTGATTAACATCAGGTGTTTTTTTGTTTGTTTGTTTTTTTAAATGCTTAATAGTATAATTTATACACTTAAACTACTTTAAAAAAAAAAAGTAAAGTTATTTTAAGTACTGTCAGGTCCCTGTATGAAAAGACAGTTCCAATATTTTCTTTCATAAATCTGATCTCTAACTTCAATCTGATTCCTGTCACCAAGGCACCCTATCTGCTCAGAACAAGAGAGGACAATCTGACATCTGCAGCCATTTCAAATATAGTCACAAACAAATCCTTGAATTAATATTAAATAGGTAGCAGCTTTAAGAGCGTGTCTGTTTGTTTTGTAGAAATCACAGTATTCTTTTGAAGAGCCAATAGGGCTTTTATTCACAACTGCTTTTAAACAATCTGGATATTAACTTTACCGAATACCTCTGAGTAACTTTCAGCAATATTCTCCAGACAGGTGTTTGCATAATCTGCATCTCACAAATGCCTTGGGTAGAGAGCTAAGGAGTTTTACCATGTGGTTATTAGCAGCTCCAGTGCTGAAATGCTATGATGGGCCATACAGACCCTGTGACTGGCTTCCTAGGGCTGAACAGGCCTGCTGCTTTCTTAGTAGTATGAACCAGAATAATGCTCTGATGTTCAGAGGCTGTTCAGAGACAATTTTTGTGCTTTGCAGGAGTGAATATGAGAAGAATGGAAACCAAACCAAACCATCCCAGCTCCATGTTTCTCCCTTGGTGTTTCTGTGATTGCAGCCCCCCTCCTTCTGCGTGTTTCTTCTAGTCCCCATGAGAACACTGAGACAGTCATTAGCAATTAGCCCAGGGAGGGAGAGGCTAATTGTACCAATTAGCACTGGAGCACCAGGTGGGGAGACTTAGAGGCCAGTCAAGAGGGGACCAATAAGATGATTGTTAGAGTTAGTGAGACAGCACCATCTGAGGAGGAGGGAAAGAATGGGAAAAAAGGGGGAAAAGACTTGCTGATTGCATCTATTTGTGTCTTTTGTTTCTGCTTTGAAACCATCTTTTCAAAATGCTTAAAGAAAAAGGGTGAAACTCAAGTCTGTGCCTTAGGTTCTATGCAAGGGCTACTGGGGAACCAGCTTCAATGTCTTCCTTCACAATTCATGTGATTCAGAGTAGCCTTATTTTCTCCTGGTCCCCAATAAAGCCTCTTTAGAGATCCGGAATAGCTTTGTGGCTCCCCTTAGTAGTGTTCACCCACATTTTAAGCCCTAAGAAGTCTTTGTGGTGTCTTCTTCATAGCACAACGCCTTGCCTGGCTCAGGTTTTCCTCCTCATAGCTTGAGCTTCTTACATGGAAACAAGTGTAAATCAAGGGCACCTCTTATCCCCTCGTGCCCTGAATTAAAACTACATTACACTGACACATGCTCAAGTGACAGGATAACATACCTGATCACAGTAGATCACGTTATAACAAGACTTAAGCAACATTCATCAACCTCATTTTTTGAAACAACCATTTGTCTCCATGGGTTTTAGCACAGTGCTTAAGTCATACTCCAAGACACGTTGAAATGAGGCACATAGCTCCACATTCAGTAAGGCAAAGCCTAGAAGAGATGCTCTCCAAGAGCTACTCTGCATCCATGTGAATTTTTACTCTCAAAGTGCACTGTAACATATCAACACTGTGTAAACTGCCAAAAGGAAGCAGAGAGATCAAACAATTAAAACAATAAGAGCATGGAGTTGTACAAATTAAAAATACCCACAATGCCATAGCTACTTACGACAACTTCTATGGTGGTGCTTTATACCAGATCTTCTCACTGAAAGGCAGGACCCACGAATCAGTCTGTCCCCTCCATTGTATGCGGGAGCCCCCGCAGCATCACCAGAACTGAAGAGTGACATTGTCTTATGAATGGGGCATCCCTGAAAGAGACCAACTGATCTCATTTTCCAGCATTTCTCTATCAGAGTGTCACCTGTGCTCAGAGGGACCATTTGTTGCATGGGAAATGCTAGCAGGAGGCTCAGGGCTTTGGGCTGGCATGGTGATGATGCAATACAATGGCAAAACACTTACATTGGGAAATTTTTGCATGGGGACAGGGCTGGCCTTGTCCCCACTTGCCCCAATGGCCATGCAATCCCTCCTCACAGAAACCAAAACCGGTTGCTCAGCCAAAACCTCACTTTCTGGGGTGTTAGAAACCACCTGAAAACAAACACAAAACCCCTTGAGGCTCAGGAAAGACCAGCGGACCATAAAGACCAAGCGAGACAGTCCAGGTCCAAATTAGCTACACTGAACAGTATATGGTCAGTGCAAAATCCTTCAGCTTTTTTTGCTACTAGGAGAAGAAAAAAAAGAAAAAAAAGAAAAAAAAAGAGGTGCATTTAAACTCTAGCACCTTTCCACATAATAAGTAAATGGCCTATATTAAATGGCTGGCAACACATGCACTTTCCTTGTTTTCCTTCCTTCTTAAATGTTTCCTGGCGTGGTGACAGGTAAAGCATAATACAGCTTGGCAATATGGCTTTTACATGGTGAAACAGCTCCTCCATGCTACGCTAGAATACATATTACTGTGACAAGGGGCTTTATTTTGAATTATCTGCACATACTAAAAGCCAGTGGGAAATTGAAGACGAGTTTAGTGAAAACTACATACGATTTTGTCACCACTGAGCAGAAAATTTTGGATGGAAATCATGGAGTGCGGGGCTTAATCACAGCTCCTTCTGGTTGGCACACGATGGAAGGCAGCTCCAGCCATTAAAAAATCACTTGGGAGAGGGGGATGATTATTCAGCATTAAACATGTGTCTGTGGCACTGAATTGTTCAGATCACTTGGGGAAGTAAGTCATCTACTTTTCAACCTGACAGTGCTTTTTGATGAAAACAGTGCAGAGAGCTGGACAGAGCACTTACACAAAGCTGATAGATGAGATGGTTGGAGAGGATTTATCCTGTGGCAGGGGAGCTGGGAAGGACTAAAGCTGTGCTGACTTCTAAGCATGATGATGAGATGAGCAGGCTGTGCAATTATTTCCTAACATATATGTGAGAGCAGAGACCCACACAGGCTGCTCTCTTTGGAGGTAGTCTTCCCCCGAGCCATCCTTGCACCTCACAAAGGCATTTTCACTTGGCAGTTCTCTGAAATTTAGGAGCTGTTCTGCATTTCAAATTTAGGAAATATCTTGTATCTGGAAGGTGCTATTGAACAAAGGTCTTACTTGCTTCGTGGGCTGAAGAAAAAATGCTAAAGACATTCTGACTGCTACACGTTGGTGCTGGGAGATGAAGAAAATGACCAAGAGGAGAAAAGAGAGATTTTTGAGCCAAAGAGTTGTTCTATTTCTCTCTCATATTTTATGGCCAGATAATATTGCTTTCTTTGGCCAGCCTAGGAGGGGTTTTACAATGTCCATCACTCTGGTGTTCGATGCTTTTTTTAAATTTAAGAATTGTATTTATCTAATATTAAAATGAGAAAACCTCATATTTTCAGATGTTTTTAAATTGACTTGGAAAAATTCATGCTTGGTCATTTTTACCATCCCACATCCACCAGAGGCCTCAGACAGCAATTTGACAAGGAGCTCTTAAGACCAAGAGAATGTAAGTGTCAGACTGAGCAGGGCCCGATGTAAAAAAAAAAGAATACCCTGCACAGGTGTATACCACATCATTAAATGTGAAGACTGGTACCTTCACTGTCTCAGCTATCTCACCCATTAAGAGATCTCACAGGGAGAAACCATCTCTCTGGTATCCCTAGTCTCAGCATAACCTATAACCTTCATAGAGCAGAGATGCAGGAAGCACTGCCAGAGGGAAAGCTGAGGCAACAAGTGACCACGAGCTTCAGACGTTGCCTACCATTGACCACATAGCAATAACCCCAGCAAACAGAACAACCAGCTAAGCTGGCTAACCAGATGTAAATATTGGCGAATGAGGACAAATAAATGGAAAGCGTGTTCTTTGTCATTACTGTTACATGAACTCCCTGTGACTCGCGAGAAATGGGGACACCCCAAAATAAAAGTAACTGTCAAAAATGAGGGGTAATGAGGGACTTGCAGTTACCTTGCCAGTTCCATCAGCTGCTTCTTATGACCTTCAAGTGAAAAGCAAATCCTCACCAGTTGCACTGCAACCTAGTAGCCTTCATCCATACTCCATGCTATAAAGATGAGGAAGACAGGAACTCGATTTTATAGTCTGTCAACAGACGAATTATTTCTGAGGCACTTGATTAATAATGTAGGACACTAATGATCTTGGAAAATTTTAACATCAGTGCTGTACTTAGCTGAATAGAACAGATGTTGACATCTTTGCTGCTGTTCCTTGGCTGAAGACAGATGTTTCCAAGGTTAGATGGAAAAGGCAAGAGAGTATGGCCACTCGGGAGTCAGCGGAAAACACGTGCAGCTTCCTCATGTGGGAACTCAATCTGTATCCTGGGAAGTCTTTTAGATTATAATTGCTGCATAATTAAGTATGTGCCAGTGCCATTTCTTAGGAGCTGAGACAAGGAACATGCTCTTGATACTTGCATGATGATGTCTGAATAGTCCTTGCATGGCAGAGAAAGTAGAATGTGTTAGGGAAGAGCAATAAATACTTTCAACTGCTCTATTGGATTGGATTTTTGAAGGGTCCTTCTGTCTCAGATGCTAATGGAGTGGCTTAATTTTCTTTGAAATGGTCATAATAAACTCAGGAAAATGTAATTCATGGATGAGACATGATATCTGGTGTTGAAAAAATCCTAGGTATTCTTAATGTCTAAAAAGAGATTGTTCAGCAACGGATCAGCTGTGTAAAAAACGTGACCTCTCTAATGCTTCCAAGTTCAAAATGATTTGCTGGGTAAGTGTCGTTTGAGCAAGTTAAAGCTTCACAGTTTACTAAAAGATGTCTTTTGTATTCTGGTCCAAGTATGACTACACCAGAAAATGCTTTCCTTACATCATCTGAAACACCAAATGTAAGGAAGAATTTTGTTTCAAGCTTCACAAGGAGGAAAATTCTCTCCACCTACTATAATACACAAACTACATAGTAAATCACCCTTCTGAAAGCACTGCATCCATTCCAATGTTTAAAGGCTTCTGTAAATCTCTCATTTCTTTCAGAGCATAAAGTACCCTATGTTACAGATGCTTTCACCTTGAGTGTTGAACTGGCAAAACAGTTTTGGGGGTGAAGAGGTAAAAGAACATCCCATCCTATCCTGGGGTGCTGCTCTCAGAGCTGCTCCATTGACCAGTCACAAGAGAAACTCCAAAGCAAGCTTCTTCCTGTGGAAGGAAGACCTGCACTTGTGGGTGTTCAGACATGATTAGACTTTTTCCAGGTATAGAAAATTTGCTGTGGTCAGTTGTCTTCTTTCCAGTTTTGCTTTTTATCAAACAGGGAAATTTTCCACACAGGGGCTTTACTACAGGCTCTAGAGAAGTCACTGAGAGCTTTCTCTGTGCTGTGGGAACAGAAGCTTTAATCACACTGCCCTTGGTTAGATGGTGAGCTCAGGCTTTTAAGCATTAATGAGATAAAGTTGAGGAGGAGTTGGGCAGCAAAAAAGGTTAAGGGGAACAGTCCTGACTTACTCAAAATCTTGAGGTAAAGGATGAATTTGGCAGGAAGCCAGAGCACGTAACTTTCATGAGAAATAATCCTAAACAGAAAATAGTTTCGTGCCCCCAGACTCCTCTGGCTCCTATGCTGAAACCAGTAGGACCATTGCAGCAAGGAAGGAGGTTAACGAGCAGCTCATTCCCTGGGCCAGCAGATACGAGGCAGAAACTGGCTGGAGGGAGCCCAGAGCTGCTCCTAGGCTATTGCCACAAGAGAATTACCTTGTCCTGCCACTGCACGATTGAGAGAGGTTTGAAGAGGTTCACTGCTGTAGGATTAATGGCCTTTAAGTGCTAATTAGTTGATAACAAACTTGCTGTGGGATTAAACATGCATCATACAGACCGTGTGTCGCCTGATACACTTTCAGATGAAAAACCACCCCACCAGAGGTGCCATCTAAATATGAGGTGTTCATGATGTTTGTTATCATGTAGGTACTACTGAATGATTTGGGAAGGAACGTATTTGAAAAAATTAAATCTTCTCAAATTATTAGGGAGAATTAGAAAACAAGGATTTTAAAAAAAAGTAATTGCTATTATTAAATTTGCTCTTGTGCTTTGTAAATCTGAACCAGTAATTACCTTCCATGTATACAACTAACAAAATATGGTAAATCAGACCATGTCATCTACCATTATTTGTCTATCTTTATGTAACAATTTCATCATTTGATCAAATAATAGCAGATTCCACAATATGTCATTCAAGTATCCCCAGTTTATCTATAATGATTTTCCTCTTGTCAGCTCATTTCTTGAACCTTTGCTGAATCTGGTTTCAATGGTACTATAAACAATCATCATTGCATTGTAAAACTGGAAACTCTCCACTAAAATAGTGTTTTGATCTGGGTTGCCATAGTAATAAGTCTGTGCTCCCCTCTTTGGAGGCCTTGTTATATGAAGTATCTGTGATTTGCTCAGAATGGCCCCAGTTCATCTGTCAAAGTGGGTTTTTCCTTTTTTAAAATAATGATCTAGAAAATCCCACAGTGGCAACAAATATTTTACAACCATAACGAGAAACATTGTATCACTCAAGCTTTGTAAATCTATGCCATTATTGCATTAGAATAAATCACTTTCCTTAGGTATATTACTTAGAAATATGCAATTCTAATTTTAGAGTGTGTATTCAATAGGGGGTATTTATTTTTTATGTAAAGAGAATTATTAACTTTGACTTCAAAAATACATCACATGTCAGATTGTGTTTAGAGGCCCTGCAGCAAAAAGAAAAAACTGAAATTCTTTCTTATTTCTATCAAAATACTGCAAATATCCAGTCAGTTTCAGATTTAGTTACTCTATTCTATTCTTAAGCGCTGATTTTTATAATGAGATCAGATATTACCACAGATTTTACAGTTATGTGCTCAGATAAATGATAGTCAGATTATATACTTGTAAAAATTAGAAGTCCTGAAAATCGATCAATGACACTATGAAAATGTGTCACTATACATTGTTTTAAATAAAAATGCTCCGGTCAGTTACAGTGATTTGATACATGAACTATGATATTTCCTCCTGCAGGAATGAGAGTAAACAAACACTACATCAAGGAGCTGGTGACAGACTCCACGGCAAGAAGCGAGGACGGAGCTCATATTTTACCTAAGACAAATGGTTAAGTTGGTTACTTTATGTAAGCTGCTACCAGCTACAGGATTACTTCATGTAACTCACTGTCAGTTACTGCCTCGTAATGCCTGACAAGGGAATATTAAAATCATCAGTGGGAGAAAGTACGGGAAGAATCCATCTGCATTCAATGAATTCTAATTAAAAAGTAATTACCGTACTGTGAAGAATCTGCCAGCCCCAGCCCCTGGCTCTCCCCTAACACACTGGACTTGGGTAAACAGGCGGGAAGGCAAGTGGCAGTGCATATGCAGATTTCCTTACATTTTGCTGGTGACTTAGTTCTGAGTAGTGCCAGATCATGGGATGTCTTCAGAAATAGTTTTATATCATTTTGCCAGGTAGATCCCCAGAAGACACCACGGGGGCAGAGGTGCTACACATCTTCTGTTATAATTGACCTGGGCTTTGAGATTTCTCTGTCATGATGTATCCCAGAATGGTGCATGATGGGAAGAAACTTGTTATTCCTCCAGCAGTGCCAAATGGACAAGATCAAGTAGACCTGGGACTTGAAAAAAAGGAAGAAATATTGACAGATAAGTAACCACTCCAGTAAATGACAGGCAGGCACAGGAAGCCTGATTTCCTTGGGGTTCAGGGGTAATCTATTAACCTTAAAACATTTCAGTGCAAATTTAATGGATTAAAAAAAAAGAAAGTAAAAACATTAGATGCTTAATTGAAATCATTAGGTCTGTCTTGATTTCTTTTTCTCCCTGCAAGTTATTGGTGTGGGGAAAAAAACATCCACAACTAAAAGAACAAGAAATAGCCTAAATTCAACCCAAATATTTATTCATTGGATTATCAAAATTGTATCTACAACGCAGTTCAAGAACATTAAAGGTGTCGTCTCAGAAGCTGTCATTTTTATGACATTGTGACTGGCATTGAAACAATTGTTTTGTGTTTCTTTGGATGGTAGCTAATAAAGAACTAGGGAAATGCTAGAAGCATTGTCTACAAGGCAGAATGGAATAATTAAGAGCAGAATTTGTCCCTTGCAACTACCATGCAATTTAGTAAAGTCAGTTCTAGCACAGCTTGCATGGTTGCAGTGCCCTAGAAGGGTTCTTCTGGGTGCTATGTACAAAAATATGTGCTCATCATCCAGGATGAAGTGCCAGTTCTCCACATCATTGTGGTCTAGAACAAAAGGAAATCAAATTTGGATTCAGGTTCCATTGTAGATTTCTGTAACATCTATTTTGAGATGTTTTCACCTTTCCACTGTTGACAGACAGGGTTTTTCTTGCACTGAGAGGTAGGTTTTTTCTTGGCCAAAAGAAGAACCAGAAGAAGGTTCCTCAGAATTCTGCTGGTGTTTGCTTGAGACTCCAAATGGTTACAAAAACGATTCCTGCTATCACACTCATCCGTCACTGATGAATGATTGTATCATCCAAGACCGTCTGGGTAAGCCATATCCAGACTCACAGCACAGCAGCAGTAATATTATACATTGCCCTGGGCCCCACTGAACAGGTAGCTGGAACAAAGTGGGAAGTGGGATGAAAAAGCCGAATTCCTTCCACCCTGCAATTCTCTAAGAAGACTGTATTCCTGCTATGACCCACTCACATCTTTTTTTGCAGTACCAGCTTTAGGAAAAAGCCTAAAGAAAAAAATGTGGGACAAAATGGAAAAGGGGATAACACCCCCCACCCCCCTTCCCACCAGAAACACACTTTACAATGCAGACCACCTCCAATTATTCTTAATCTACTTCTTCCTTGCTGCAGTTCAAATTGATTATTCTTTGGTCTGCACAGCCTTGAGAACAATTATTTATATGATTTGAACACAGGGTGCAGATTATTCCCTTCTTCCTTGCTATAATATTTCCATTTTTCTTTAAGACTGTTACACTCCCCTCAATCACTCTTTCTGCAAGTTATATTATGTCATACACTCAATCTTCCCAGTAGATTACATTTTCCCCTGGCTGTTCCTGTTGTTATCCTCTGGACAGATTCTCATTGATCAATCTCTTCTGGGGATTTGCCTGTTATCCTGCCAAATACAGTAAGAGTTGGGCCTAGATGTGAGGTATGTTGACAAAAGAGTGGGGTTTGTTGCTCACTGAGGTTGGCAGAGGCTCACAGGAGAGATGATGCAGGCTTGGGCCCACACATCCATATTACCAAGCATGGGGTTCAATTCTGGAAGGATCACTAGCCCTTGGCAAAATCCTAAAACGTGTAAGTATATTCTTACCATGAAGTATAGGAGTAATTCATTCAATTCATAATGTATAGATACATGCATCTGAATCTTTACAGGAACAAGGCACTACAAGATGTATTAAACAAACAAACAAAAAACCCCAAATTCTGCTGACCTTCTGTTGATGATTTTAATAATGTAAATTCAAAATCTTTTCCTCTAGTTCCATTTACATGTTAGTATAATTAAATTAAATTACCTTCTGATATTTTCTCCCAGTAAGTTACATGACACCTGATTCTCATTTAAACCATGCCTGCTTTTGGCTTGCTTTTGGTATGTAATAGGATGTGAATTAGGTACTATAAAATATACTCTAAATGTCCCTCTACTATGTCACAGTGATATATAATATAGCATTAGAATAAATGAATGCCAGACCTTGATGTTTTAGATACAAGTGGATTTTCTAAGTTTTGGATCTAAGTGTGATCTAAAAGCAAATGTAGTTATATTTCCAGTAAAGTATTATTAGTCATAATGCCTTAAAATACATTTTCATAAAATAGTAATGTAGATTTTTCAGTGCAGAATTTGGTTGCTTTGGAAATAGTACGAGAGGGAATATTTTGGAGTCTGAAATATGCTTTAATACCTACTTGTTAATTATCATTGTTAATTAACTTGTTAATTACAATGCTGTATGGTCAGTTTTATGAGAGATCTCTCTTGACCTACCCTCACTTGCCCACTACACCCACACCTCCATCAGCTCATGCAGTGGGGGCTAGGTGGGGTAAAGGCTCATACCAGTCTTACCCCATTTCTACCTCTTTTTCTTCACACCTAAAATCTCTAAATTATAACAGTGCAGAACATAATGGGGAAAGTGTATCGACTTGTTTAATTTAAAACAGGTTATGTGAACTATCTTTACAGTAACTACTTGTTTCAATAATTTATAACTATGATGTTATACCTGACAAAATCATTCAGATAACTAGAGCAATGTGCACTTTAAGTTTAAAGTCAAGGTCTTCTTGCTCATTTTAATGACTTCTCTTGTGCACAAAGATATTAATATTCCTGTGAGCAAACATGGCACTGACTCATTAATCAATAAGAGCTGGCTCCTCTACATAATAACAATAGCTGTACTGGATAATTAACTTCTGTTCCATTGACTTTAGTTTGTACATAATTTCCAGTGGCTGACACTGGATAATAAAAAGCTTTCCAGCTGACAGGCGCCCTTTAAAATCCTTTTTACTAGTTTAGGAAAGTGATCCACGCCTACTGTTGTAAGTAAAATAAAGTGTAGGTGTCGGTGTGTCTCTTGCCATATTTAAATGGTAGCAACTGGCAATAAATAAAAGACCTAATAAATATTGTAAGGCTTCAGCAAGTCTTGCTGTTAAATTGTAGGGAACTGAAAGATTTGCATTTTTCTGTCATGTAGTTATAGTCAGGCCAAAGATAAAGGTACATCTACAATTAAATGACTATTCTATATAACTGGCAGATTTCCTCAGTACAGACTGAGATAAGAAACGCAGATCTGCCTGCATCAGCCTTTTTCCTCAAAAATGTTTTTAATACTAGGTTAAGTACAGCAAAGGTAGCAATCCCAGAATCTCTACTGTATCCTTAGGAGACTTGTGAAGAGTAAGGTGAGATATAGTGCACTGTCTGTGCTGGGATTAAAAAAAAAATAAAAAATTATTTTTAATCCACGCATTTCAGTTACTCAATTTAGAGTATGTCTCTGCAGAGAGCTACAGTGATATCTTCCAGAGGCCCATGGACTGTGGCACAGGGACAGGAACACAAGACAGGGGCAGCAGGAAATTCCTGGTTCCCTCACAAAGAGCTGTGGCTTTTTTACTAGACCGACAGTTCTTTTGCTTCTATAACTGGGGATTTTTGTACACCGGAGAGCTTTACCTTATGCCTTCTTTTTTAAAAAAAAGAATAAAAAAATCAACATACACACAGGGAGCCAATTTGCTGTCATTAGCAGAGCAGATGGAGAGGGTAAAAGATAATGCAGAGAAGACTTGGAGTATTCAAAATCTATTCTTCCACTAAAATGTAAGAAAATTTTGGGGAAAAAAGGTCTCACATCAGTTCAAATTCTTTCATTTTACATTTTACATTTTTAAATTGTCCTGTCATCTAGAATACAGTGCAGCATTAAACAAACCACACGCACAAGTAGGTTCAAAAGCAAATTTGAAATGCTCTATTCCAGAAATATCAATCTGCCTGAAAAAAAATTCATGAGTTTCTGCCACTCTCCTATTTCTTTCTGCCTGACGTGGGCTCTTGGGCAAGTCAGCCTGGCATTCTGCAGGGTTTCAGGTATGATGGAAATGCATTTTCTGATGGAAAAATTGTTCCACTGAGTTTTCTGCAGCTAGCTGTAGATATTAGCTCTGAAAAACCCTGCTTATAATCCACCACAGAATAAGAAAGTTCATCATAACATATGTAGCACAGTTTTTATCCATCACCCACTCTGTTTTTCAGATAGCTTCCTTTGTGACACTAGGTGTTGCAGGGGCCAGAACCTTGGCTATTGAATCGGCGCAGTTCAGTGACATTAACTGAGCCACCACAATTTCCCCCAGATGAAGATCATCCCTTAGATTGTATGCTGATAAGCCATCCCCACAAATCTGAACATAAACAGCGTTTGTAGTACGTCTGCTTTCAATTTCTAAGACCAAAATAGCTAACTCTATTAATAATACAGAACACCTCACACAGAAAATGCCTTGATTAAGCCTTAATTAAAACACAAAAGCATTAGAAACAAAAAAACCTGGTACAACCTGGCAGGGAGAAAAATGCAGGCTTCTAAGTGAGTACTTATTCGCATTATACAGTATGTTCTCCAGCAGGAATAAAATATACTGCAAGACAATGGTCCATAAGCTTCTAAACAGAAGTGAAAACATTTTTGTGTTCAAAACTGTGGAAATGTCAATATTTCAAAAGGTAGTTTTACGGTTCATTCAAGCACTGATAAGAAATCATTACACTTTTTAAGAATATTGATGAATACAGAGAGGCATTAAATGGAGGGAAAGCCTTTTTTTGCAGTTCGTTAGTTTGTGCATGTCTAATTGACTCTTCAAGACTCTTTTGCATGAGTCACTAAACACAGTTTTAAACAGCCTATTTTTATATCACTTCTAAGCAAACTTTCCCATCTTACAGGAATTTCCTTTCCACATCTCTCCAACAAGTACTGTCAAGTTCCAGACAGAGCTTAATTCAGGAAATACCTGAGAAATCGACAATCAAACCATCTGTTTGTTTGTTTCTTTGTTTTTTTCCTACTACAACAGACTACCATGGAACTGATTTACTAGATTAGCCATCAGATTCTGACTGTGTGGGTCTCTAGACAAAAGGGGCTCACCTTTTTGTCTGTCCAGACAGCTCATGAGGATTGCTTGTGACAGAGTTGTTAGTTCCTGCTTCTTTTAACTCAGCAGCACAGAGCTATGCAGAGCTACTGATACTCACCATCCTGCCTTCACAATCCCTGCGTTCAGTTGGGCTGCACAGGCACTCCCCTCTGTAATTTCTCCATTACCAGACTGTAAGACTATACAGGGCACAAATTGGATTGTGGTACAGCTGAAAGCACGTGGATAGCTGTAGGTATAGAAGGCACCGTCTGGAGTCTGAAAAACAATACTACTGAAAATGACCTCCAAGGCTACTGCAGTCTTCTGTGATATACAATCAACTATTAACTCAATGAAATCATTTGAATCAAAGACATTGTGACATTGACTGTACATGAAAATGGAAAATAAATAGACAGCCTTGCATGAACATATATTGTTACGGTCCTGCGCAGTGAGCGTTATTTTGGTAATGCTGTTTGCTCCGCTCATGCATACTGGACAATCCTTAAAGCTTGTTATTTCTTCAAGAACTAGAGTGGGAAAAAAACAACTGACATATATCTCAGTCCAAAATACAAACCAGAATCAAGGCAAATATAAGACAAATGTTTTGAAGGTTGAAAGTCAAGAACAGCACACTGTGCAGAGTTCCTGTAATCACAGAGAGAAATTTCTCCTCCTGTGAATAATATTACCCATTTTCATTCACCTCAGTTCTTCACTGCCTCAGGGGGCTGGAAGCAGGGTTGCAGGGTTCTGTGGAGATATCCTATTCTCATGACATTTCTAGTCTCCATTTTTCTGAACCAACAGCCACGGATTGTTGGGATAATACAACCCTGATGGACACTAGAACTTTTAGTCACTTACTGGATTCTGCAGCCCTTGGGGATTTACCCAACACTAGTGTAAATCTGACCTGAGAAGCTGTGCCAGCCCCATCAACTAACGTGCGCTAACACCCCTTGCTCCCAGATTTGGAAGATGGCATTTACCCCCACGCCCGCAAGGCTGGACCCACTGCCCATGCAGCAGTGCAGCCGTCCATGCTTAGCAGTGGGCCCTACCACCTTGCCAGCTTCCGAAGGGACTCAGCCATGTTCCCCATTGGGGGAACCTGGGTGCCTGGGGTTTGGGGTCAGCTGGGGGTGTGAGTTGGGCTGGACAGGTCAGCATGCATTTTTTGGGGAGGTTATGGACTCCAAGACACGACTCCATGATCTGTTTGTGCTGAGTCTTTTCCATAGTTATTTTTGTTTCTTGATGATAACAATGTTACATGAGATTGGACAACAACACCAGTGATTTTTTCCACAAATTTGGCTTGAATGGGTAAATTACTGTAAGGGAAAGAACGCTGTGCTATGCTTGTTGATTTTTATAGTCTCTAAAATCTTTCAAATTTAAAGAAAAGCATAAAAATCTCACCCCTCCCCATGCACAAAATAAAATATCAGAAATACTGAGGAAGTTACTCCTCTGTGTACAATAACCTGACAAATTGACAAACCTCTTCACTGTGTTTTTTTAAACACACACTTTCATGCCTTCTCCCGGTTGGTTCCTCAGGCTGCAAAAGGTTCTCTGCCAACAGCAGCAAAGTTACTTCATTGTTCAAATTCTTCCTTAAACACTCTCCTATTAGAAAGAACGAAAGAAAGAAAGAACGAA
>JAOWBP010004015.1:2361389-2440600 GCA_028571105.1 Tragopan temminckii
CACAAGAAGGGGAGAGAGGGGAAAAAAAAAAAAAAAAAAACGGAAAAAGAGAAAGAGAAGCCTCCGGGCACGTTTATTTGGGCTTTGCTAATTAGCGAGCTGCTTGCCGATCTCTCTGCTAATAACTTCGCGTTAAACCATATTGACCCCTGCCTTGATCTAACAAAGGGGAGCGGCCCGGGAACGCCCCCCCGCTCCGCTCCGCGCCGGGCGGCGGCCGTCGGCACTTCTCCGCAGCTCCGAAGAGGCCCCGGCGGAAGCGGGGGAACGCGGCCGGGGCGGGGCGGGACACGGGGCTCGGTCAGGGCCCTCGGCCGCCTCCGAACAACGCATCCCGGTCCGCTTCCCTCCGAAGGGAGGCGACCCTGATGGAAGAGTGGTCCCGGCTTCGTTGTTCTTCTCGATGGTGTTCGGTTTTGGAGGCGCGAAGTCGCTAAAAAGTAGTGAGAATAAGGGAAGAAAGTTCATGGTAAATAGCTAAGCGAATGTCTCCCGGGTGGCGGCCGAGGGGCTTCCGGCGGGGAAGGGGTTGGGGACAGGTGGGGGTCTTCCTGCGGTGTTCTCCCAGCCCCTCCTGGAGGGCACAGAGGAAGGTTGAGGCCCCAGTCGCTGCTTTTTATCTCCTCTTTCGGCGTTTTGGGAAGCGGGGCTGGAAGGGAAATGCGAACGCCTTCCGGGCCGGAGCCATCCTTCAGGCCGGTCGCGGATGCTAACGAACCAAGCCGTCCGCCGCCGGACAGAGGGGCTCTCAGCGCTGAACCCCGGGGAAAGGAGAGCCCTCGATGTGGGTCCGCTGAGCGTGGAACCGAAACGGGACGCTGGGGAGGAGCGGTGTGGTCCGAAGGGACCCGGCAGGCCGCGGGCTTCCTGGGGGCGGCTGCTGCTCTCCAGGCACTCGCCGCTCCGCTGGGGGCCGGGACGGCCGCGAGCCGCGCGGTGGGACCGCAGCACCTCTGCGCCCGTCCTCAGTACCGCGGACAGCTCCGGGGCTCGGAACGGCGCCGCACGGCCCGGAACGGCTCGGCACGGCCCGCGCGAGAGGACTTCGTGGCCTCGTTCCCCGGCGCCTGGCAGCGGGCCGTGCGGAAGATACAGGAGGCCGAGATGACGATGGAAGAGGCTGAGACTTATCCCCAGACCGAGGCTGCCCTAGGACTCCGTCCCGGCCGCGCCCGTGTTTCCCCGTTGCAACCAGCGGGGAAGGAAAGCGGGAGCGGCCGCTGCGCTCTTGCCCTCGTCGCTCCGGAGTGACACCGGCGCGGGGGGACGCGCCCTGGCCGTGCTCCGTGTCCCGTTGGTTTGTTCCTGCGGCAACGGGGTCAGGGTAATTCTTGCCTGCGGAGCTCAGCTCTGCTGTCGCCAGAGTGGGAGGTGAGTCGGTGGGGACCCGGCCGGGCCGAGCGGTACGACGCCGCCTTCCCGGTCCCGCTCCTCCTCCGGGCCGGACCGGAGCCGCTCTCCCGGCGCTACCCGCAACTCCGGTTCGCGTACAGGAGGTTTTAACTTCTGCTGTTTTCTCCCTTTGCAGAGTTTGTCTTCCTCCAAACTCAGGCGACGCTCCCGTGCGGCGGCGCACCGTGAGTCGCCTGACATCCCGCTGCAGCCCGCTCGGGTAACTCAGCGTAGGGTGGGTGCAGCCGGGCCGGGTTCACCCGGGGAAGGGGCAGAGCCCTTCGAAACGTCAGGTAACGGGTAACGGGGCCGAGCGGCGAATATCCGTTGCAAGTTGGAATTACGCGGCTTTCCCCCTTCATTCCATCCCGCTGCAGAGCCCCCTCTCCTGTCGGAGACCCCGAGCGGGTCCCTTCCCGGCTGTTGCTGGAACGCGGAGTCCCATTTACGGCTACGGGAGCATAGCACAAACCACTCATCCCCGCGGGAGCAGCCTCCGGCTCCGTTCCGGGAAAGGCATCGAAATGTCCCCGAGGGGGCCTGGCGGGGGGCAGCCGATGGAGTCCGACACCCCCGGGAACGGCGCAGAGTGGGTGGATTGGGATCGGCGGCCCCCAGAGCGCCGCTCCCCGCTGACCCGTTCCCCGGAGGTGCCGCTGAACTTCGCTCTTTCCCGAGGCCGTCCTGGGCCGTCGGGCAGCCGGAGCGGGCGCATTCCCAGGCGGAGCGCAGGGCCGGCAGGGCGCCCATCACATCAAAACCCCGTTTCCATATTCATATGCCCTATTTTCCACGAGCCGTTTCTATTAATGGAAGCGCACAAACGCCGCTCCTCAAAATTAGCGGATTTCAAAGGAACCCGGACGAGGCGACCCGAGCCGCCGGAGCTGAGCTCGCCGTGCCGCCCCCCGGCCCCGCTGCGGAGCCCCGCGCAGCTCCCGACCCCCGGGCTGCGGCCCCGCTCCCGTCCCGCACCCACGTTCCGCTCCTCCCGGCACTCGTCCGAGGCCGCCGTGTTCTCCCGTCTCTGAGAGCCCATGTAGAGAGCTTTAATTGCCACATTTTCAAACCGTGGTAACGGTGGGGCTGTCTTAGTAATTACCTTAATGAGATAACACCTTTCCTTCCCTCAACCTACTCATTATCACGCTTCTTGTTCAAATTTCAGCTACAAAGACCTATACTTTAAAAAAAAAAAAAAAAAAAAATGTGGGGAGAAGTCTGAAATTTGTTTGAGGTCTTGTCCCTTAAAACAAGGACCTTACACGGATCACTGGCATACAAAGAGAAACATACACCCATTCCAGGAACGGTTGGTAGAAGTAACCAAACATCTGGGGTACCCCTTAATTATTCTTGGTTGGCTCCTTTAGCTTGACCTGTAGGGATGTGAGGGTGTCAAAGTGATGAATTTTAAGATGTTGGGCTGTGAAGACGTGCAGCTGCAAGACTGATGGATTTAGGAAGGGAATGGTAACAAGGTTAGCTGCATGTGAAGTGTGAATTGAGATTTTTGCAAAGAGACTGTGATTGCAGATGGGCATAATGTTGTACCCTTGCATGAAATCTTGCTATTATTGTATAATGGTCAGACAGAGTGTGAAATGACTTACTACTTTACTTTTACTCTTTAATGAAGTTGGGTAGGGGAGGAGAACTACCAGGAAATCGATAGCGGTTGTGAGCGGAAACTCTATGACAGGTGCTGAGACATTAAATATTTATTTAGCTTTTTGCTCCCTTCCTTCCCTTCTCCCCTCCTTGATTTTCTGCTGTATAAGAACGCAAACAAAAATATAACACAGGACTTGGACGGAGAGGAAGATGCTTTCTTTACCTCACTTTCTGCAGTACACAAGAAGCAGGTGTTGCTGTGTGGCAGTGCAGCATGTACGTGCTCTCTGTAAACTATCAGACAGCTCTCTCCATCCAGGCTGCAGGCATACACTTTCTAGATAGGTGTTGAGCTGCTCAACATTGTATCCCTCTTCTAGACCCTGCTGCCAGCATTCGGTAAGTTATAGCACACTGCTATGACCCCATATAAATCGCAGTGGGCTCCTCTCCAGCTCAATGTCTCATTCTTCATTGTGCACCGAGCGGGGCTGCCCACATGGTGCTTTTATTCCAGGAGGATGGAGCAAAATATCTGCACCCGCTCTTCTGTGCAGCACTGAGCAGGTACCCTTGCAGACATCTTGTCAGCAGTGTCACACGTGGTCAGGGCAGAACAGCTATTAGCA
This sequence comes from Tragopan temminckii, assembly GCA_028571105.1. Classification (NCBI taxonomy): domain Eukaryota; kingdom Metazoa; phylum Chordata; class Aves; order Galliformes; family Phasianidae; genus Tragopan; species Tragopan temminckii. Next base: position 2,365,025 of record JAOWBP010004015.1, read on the forward strand.
GAATTTATGATTCTGTTGTACAGCTGCACTATTATCTATGAATATGCAGTGAGGAAAAGGAAATGGAGCTGCTCCCTCTGGGTACTGTTCTAAAAAAGAGGATTCCCCAGCTGACCGAACCCAGTCTCTGCTGAGGATGGTCTGACAAATGCTGTCCCTGCACCTGGGCTTAGCGAGCTACCTTGCTCTCACTGAGCACTTCATCTCCCTGTTTGACACATGCGGCAGAGGTGCAGCTCCTCAGTGCCTTCCTCTCAGCAGCACACAGCTCGGGAGTTCTTGGATGGGGCCTCTGCCCCAGGGCCTCCCCTGGCCCCTTCCCACACAACAGGTGCAGCCCCTTCCTGAGCTCTCAGTGAGGCTGTGCCCTGTGTTTGCCATGGGGTTTGGCACTGTTACCTCCTCATCAGAACTCAGGAAGAACAAGAAAGCTGGGGAATAACTGCCTAACTGGTCTGTGTTAGTACACAGGGCTTATTGAAGACAGTATTGTGTGGAGCAGGGAACATGTCTGAGACCAATCTTTGACCTTACAACAGTCTGTCAGCTTTCCTTCTGGTGCTCGTGCCTCAGTGCTGAGTGAGTACAGAATTATGGAAGGGAGCCCCATTGCCATATATTAACATCCCATCACAGGGTCCTCTTTTCTCCTCTGGGAGAGGTAAAGGTCTCTGAGTTGTGCATAGTTTTGTTCCAAGTGGTGTCCCAGCAATTTGGGAAAGGAAAGCTCAGGAAGCAGCCTGTGGGGGGACCTGCCAGTAGTAAACTGTCTGGGTACTGAGTTCAGGTACTGTCACCATCCCTGTATTAAAACAATGCAGCCCCCTGCAGCCTCTTGCAGCCAAAGCAGAGTAGAGCAGTGCGACACACAGCGCTGTGCCTCTTCCATGGAGACTAAGCTCATTACAGTACAGTATTCTAAAACATGCTTAACCTCTCCAGGCTTGGGTGTTGTATCCCAAATCTACTGTGGAGCATGGACACCCCAATTAGCACTTACAACGCACTGTTGACATTTCTCTGGGCCAGCCCAACAGGAATAATTAGATGTGATATCTAACACAAAGTCATTTTTTTTCCCAGCAGAGGGTACACTAAAAAATGAAAGCAGCATCTTCTGCAGTGGTGCCTGGCCCGATTCAGCTCTCTCACTGACAGAAGTGGTGTGGCTGGACTGGCTTCTCCAGGCCCAGGACTTCAGGGTTGGGCCTGGGGCTGCTTCTGGAAATGGGGATGGGTTGCACCAGGGAGCTGTCTCATGCTGTGTGAACATGGGAAGGAGATGCATGGCCCTCAACATGAGGTGTGAGTGGTGGCACCTGCTTGTATAGGTCTTCTCCTATTTTGGGTGTCAGATGGCCACTGGAGGGGTCACTCGCTGACAGTTTGCGTACCTCTCCTGGTGCAGAAAGCTGTGGGCTGGGTAAGAAACAGCAAAGCTTTCATTTGTGAACATCTTCCTCAGCAGCGGTGTGCATAACAGCAGCAGCAACGGTGCTGTGCTATTGCAGAACAACTGCCAGCGAGCCAAAAGGCCTATGGAAAAATACATGTGACAGTGAAGAGGAAAAAGTGATGTGCTGCAATGCAGCAGGAAGGCAGCTGTCCTGTGCCACCACTCATCGCAGTGGGCCTGAAGATGTAGGTGTGTTCAGTGAGTACTCCTATTAGAAAGTGGTGGAGTGTTTGGCTTTGGTGCTGTTTCTCGCCTACGTTAATGCATAGCAGGCTGGAACTTGGAAAGAACTTGGCAGAATGGAGAGGAAATGAAAATGATAATTTTTCATGTAATAGAGATCACATAGAGATTGCCTTTGTTGTTCACAGCATTTCCATTCCAGGATGCTCAGAGAATTAAAGCATACAAATAGAGAAAATCTGCAAAGCGTTGTCAGGTATTATTTATGTATTATTATTTTTGTTGGAAGAGACATGTAAATATAAAGAATTAGAAAAAGGAGCTACTAAAATAAATTATAATGAAAACCACAATAAATCTAACATGAGAATAAAAGTATAATGAGAACACATTTTCTTCAGCATAAATACAAATCCTGTCTGCATGCTAAAGCCCTATTAATTGGATACTTACCAGAGGAATAAATCTTTAAATGTGTAAAAAAAGTCTTCCTGCTCTGTGATGAAATATAAATATCACCAGATTTATTAAAGAAAAAATTCTGCTAAACGAGTACTTCTCTTACATACTAATTTATGCTTATTCTACATCTGAAAGAACTCACCCTGATGTGAACATCAGCTAAATGAAGGGAGCTGCAGAAGGAGAAGGTTTAATGTGGATCACGAGAAGTCTCTTCGATCAGGCACGGCAGGTTTCAATGAAGTTTTATGTTATAAAATAGAGGAAAGGTGATAGTCTCTTAAGAGACATAATACTTATCCCACGAGTGATATAATAGTTCATAATTCACCAGAGAACAAGGCTCAAGTGAGTCATATATATTTTATGGCACAATTGGGATTAATACCGTACTTCAGAGAGGCATGCATAACCTGTTCTATTTATATGGAGAGACGGTTTAAATTTCACCCTCTTCTCACACCCTTTTCTCCTACCCTTTGGCACCAACATATAAGAGAGGGACTTGAAAAAAATGACGTCAGGTGAAAAACAGACATGGGATCGAGGTACGGCTGCAGAACCCTCTGTCAGGTGCTGCTGCGGCAATCAGAAATGTTGAGTTTTCTAATGACAGCTGCCCACCGCCCCAGAAGAGGCCAAATCTCCATCCAGTGTATGGGTGCACTGTAGTTTTTTTTTAAAGTTGTATGCAACCAATAAAACCACTGGTTTTTTTTTTTTGTTTGTTTTGTTTTTTTGTTTTTTGTTTTTTTTGTTTTTGTTTTTGTTTTGGTGGGAACTGATGACTCTAGCCACTGCTTGCAGAGCTGAAAGCACCTCTTTTACTGGTCTCAGTTTAACTTAGAGTAACAGACTCCATGGCATAAGTATTGGTATTTTTCTGGCGTCTGTCTTTGCTAGGTTTCCCAGCAAAGTGAAGTAAATTTGGGAGCTTTTATGAACCATCCCAGAGGAGCTTCATCACTAGGACTCGAGTCTTTGGTGAAAGACTTTGGTGTTCTTAGAAGGAATTGAAAAAATTTTTCTTCATGATCCTTCACACATATAATGCTAAGCAGGGTTTGGAAGGGCTATCTTTGAGCAGCTGGTATTGAGGAGGCATCTTTTGTCACAACCAACTACTATACATATAATAATGATACACTTACATGATACATAACCACCATTTTCAGAGCACTCTAAGGAGAAAGCACTTCATACTACACGGTTGTTTTATTGTGTGCATTGCTTGTGATTGTTACAAACCCTTGCCAATGAATGACAAATTTACATACACATCATGTCAGCCGGCAATATTTTGCAGCCTTAATTGCTTTAGCTTCAGGCATTTTGTGTCAAAATAGAGTGTTTTACGTCCTGCAAGTTGCTCTGTTTCTTTGCAACAGTTAAATTATTCTGTAATTTGCCTGTTTTCCTTCTAATGCATTGTCCATTAAGTCATTTAATAATTTATGTTATAAAATGTATGATGCAACCTTAAATAGCATTTAGAACTATCTTGAGGTGTTCCCGTTGTTGTGTCAGAGAGGACAAAAATCTGATATGCATTTGTTTCAAACATTTCTCCAATAGTTTTGTGCCTGCTGTTAAGGACAGTGCAGTGTGGATCCAGCCAAGTTGGGGCTGACCCTGCTATGACAGGAGCCAGAGCTGGAGCCAGTACTGCAAATGTTCCCTCCTGCTTGCTGCTCCTCTCTGCTGTGCAGCCCATGGCTGCCTGAGGAGCTCCAAAGGGCTCTGAGCCTTCATGTGCCTGACTCAGAAAATGGCGGGAACACCACAACCCTGCACTGAGGGCAGCTCACCGGGCCTTGCTTACATACTTGCTCATGCAGTGGGTAGAGGTAGAGGAAGCGCTGTGGTTGCTAGCAGGGTGTTTCTGTTCCTTGCACTATTTTCTCCCCTGCAGCATTCATTCCTCCTGATAAGCCTCTAGATGCTCTGTTTTTTGGGTGTGACTTGCTGTCCACCACCAATAACTGTGAAGGGAGAGGGTGGAATGCTGCGCTGGTGCGGTCTCACCTCGAGCACCATGTGCAGATTTGGGCACCACAATATAAGAAGGACACAGAACTATTAGAGAGCATCCAAAGGAGGGCTACAAGGATGGGGAAGGGTCTGGAGGGCAAGGTGTATGAGCAGCAGCAGAGGTTCCTCAGTTTGCTTGGCTCAGAGCAGAGCAGGCTGAGGGAAGGCCTCCTGGCGTCTGCAGCTCCTCACAGGGAGCGAAGGATAGCTGTGTTCTGTGTGGCAGTGACAGGGCCAAAGGAACGGCATGGAGCTGCATCAGGGGAGGGGCAGCTGGGGGTTAGGGACAGGGTCTGCCCAGAGGGCGGTGAGCGTGGCACCAAGCTGCCAGAGTTCAGGAAGCCTTTGGATAATGCTCTCAGACGTAAGGTCCTATGTGGAGCCAGGACTTGGACTTGATGATGTCTGGGGGTTTCTTCCTACTCGGGGTATTCTATATTCTATGATTCTAGGTGTGGGGCAGTGTGTTGGTGACAGCACTTTGGGACAGCTCCTTGCATGGCCCACACACACAGTCTGGCAAGATCCACTGCTGCTCTTCGTGCTCACTCAGAGTGGGAGGCAACTGTATCTCACATGTTTTCTTAAAAGCAAAGCGAGCAATTAGGAAAAGAAGAAGCAGAGCCACTGCCTTCCATGATCTCCTACATGTCTTTGTCATGTGCTCCTTTGCTTCAAAGTCTGTAATCTTGATGGGAAGCAGATTCGCCCCATGTGAGAAATTATGCATATTGATTACCAGAAAATGACCAGCAGGTAAGGAAACAAGATGTCTGCTGTATTCAATTGCTGTTTTTTCTTAATTGACTTACGAGGCGCTGAAAGTGCATCCTCTCACGTACCACCAAGATAGCCTGCTAAATTCCGTGTTTCTTGGATACCTCCAGGAATGGTGACTTGTCCACTTCCCTGGGCAACCTGCTCCAATGCATAAGCACTCTTTTTGAGAAGAATTTTTTTCTAACATCCACCCTGAACCTTCCCTGGTGCAACTAAAAGCTATTTCCTCTCATCCTATTGCTCTTACATGGGAGAAGAGCCCTTTCAGGTAGTAGTAGAGAGTGATAATATCTCCAAATGTCACAGCTAGGGATTGCTTCATATCAGCTTTTACTGGTTGTTATAATCCTCGATGCTAATGGAATGTCTCTCAAGTGAGGTGTATTGGCGAGCAGCTGGCCCATGCTCTGTCAATTTCTCCAGATTGTGCCTCTTCTGAGGGTATTTGTCCTCATGCCCTGGCAAGTGTCTCCATTTCTGCCTGCTCCATAGCTGCTAGAACTGGGCCTGTTGTGATGGCTGGTTAAACTTACAAGTCATGGAGAATGTAGGTACAGACCTGGCACTGCAACTCCTAATGAGAGATATCCGGCTGGGTGCAACTCCCAGTACGGCGTTTGGCACAATTAGGACTGTGTTTCCTATAGCAGAAGGCCAAATTTGCTGAATGACCAGTGAGTGTCTCGATTCCTGTTTTCACATTGGGGTTTATGTCTTTCCCACCCCTGAAGCCCCCAGTTTGGCTTGAATACATTTTGAATTATAACAAATATCCTGATACTCACACCACATGAATGAGGGCAGAAGGCAGGGGGCAACTCCTGGCTATGTTCCTGCACTGAATTTAATTTTTCATTGATAATTAGACTCTCAAAGCCACCTGATATTTTTGACCAGCGGGAAACAAAGGCCCACTGATTGACTCCAGGGATACGTGCAAGCAGCCCCCACTGTGCTCATGCGGCAGCTTCACAAAGACTCAAAACAAGAGCTGCGGCAAATTGGATCACTGTGCAAGTTTCAACTGGCCCATTGTGTACAAGTAGTAAATTGAGAGCTGATATTTCTGAGAATTATTTATTAGCAAAGCCCGGTGTCTCACTCCCCTTGTAGTTATCCTTCGCAAACAGCTTTTTACCAGTTTGGATGAGCAATCTACAGCACTTCATTATTTTTCTTTTATTCGGATAATTATTAAAAGGCAGTTGAGATATGCTCAGACTGGCAGTGTACTGCATCTGTACCCAGCTGGGCTGATACCTTAACAGTTAGGCATTATGTGTTTAATTGTATAAAACGATAATGGGATGCATTTGCAGGAATTTATTGCAGTGTAAACAATAAAATAAGATTATTTTGAGATTCATTTCTAATGCCTTTTGTGTTGTTAAGATTCTAAATAAAGGTGTCATGGTGACAGCTTCTAGTAGAGTGACCAGTTGTAACTATTTAGTACAAAAAAGGTGTGAAAATGCTAGGCTGAGACCAGTTAGCAGAAATCATAGTTATACATGCTGAGACCTGCAGTGTTAAACCAAGTCTGAGGAAGTCTTGGAAGGGGATTGATAACTCTTATTGTTTGATTTCTTTTCTTAAAACAAAACAAAACGAAAAAAAAAACCACCAAACAAACAGAACAAACAAGATGATGTACAAGAAGACAAAATGATGATTATTTCATTAGCTGTATTTTCCCTGCCAGAATTTTCCTTAGTTAAATTGAAAAAACAGTACTGCTGCCATGGCTTGGACTGCATGAAATAGAGAAAAAAAGGTTTTTGCCCATATTGTGGCAATCCTGTGTAAAGAGTAAATATGATTTTGGTTAATCTAATAATCTTTTGTGATAAGATTCCCTGAACAGTGAACAAAAACTTTGTTGGTTAGATGGTGTTTTGTTGAAAAAAAAATGTTTTTTGAGAGGTATGGGGTGAGAACGTTCTTGTCTTGGGGAGTGTTTTGGGAAATGTTTATACAGATGATCATTGGTACTGATGTACCTTTTGCAGAACATGGTTGCTTCCCTCCTCAATGGAAATTTTAGTGGTGGAGTACTGAAGCCTTTGGAGAAAGAGTTTTCTCCAGGCAGGAATTTCTTGTGTTACTCCTGGCCTTTCCCCATTAATGTCCTCGGAAGCTGAGCAGGGATAACTCTCCTTCTTCAGAGTTCTGAGGCAGTGAAAATCTCCTTCAGAGATAAGGAAGAAATCTGCCCTGAGCACTTTTCCAGGCATGTGTGGAGCCTCTCGGAGGCCAGGCATCATGGCCAGGAGCACTGCTACTGCATGCAGCGCTGTGTGGCTCAGTATGTGCCCCATCCACTGGGAGGACTGGGGTGGCCTGGAGACCTGAGGTGACATCCTCACCTGGAAGGAAACTCACAGCAGCTAATGAAAAGAACCCATAAATGGTACCCACAGCTTTACTTTGTGGAAATATTTTATCTTGCAAGCTGCCATGTTAGCAACAGTTACATTTGGAGGGCTTTGTTCTGTTTTGTTTGTTTTTGTAATTTCATCAAGTTGCTGAAATAAACCCTCACTAGGTCACTTTCAAACGGGAGAAGGGCACAGAATGGATGACATCAGCTCCAGAGTCTGGAAAGACAAAACCAGGGACCAACCAATAGCCCATGATCTGCGGGGCGATGGGAGTGTATGGTCACCGCTGGCATGCTGCTGCTCTTCTGCAACCAGAAGGTAAATTTAGGATATATCCTTATGGGGCCTTGCATTGCGCTCACACAGAGACATCTGCATGACATGTGATAGTGAGACCACACAGGTACTGTGGCTGCTGTCCCAGAGCAGCATTGTTTTATCCTTTCAGTCTTGGACAAAACAACACAATTACAGGAACTAAAGCTGCTGTCTTTGATGATGAGAAATTCTCTTGCAGCCTTGATTTTGAATACATTTGAACATGTTGCCTACAAGATGTAGACAGAAATGAGCTGTGCATTTAACTGGAGCAGTTGTATATTCTGTTGATGTCACTCAAGTGAAGTGACGCTCGGAGAGCTATAAATGCATCTATTTAATAGTGAAAAAAGAAATACCTTTTCTGATAGAGTTTTTCAAACCCTGTGATTTGCTCACACTGTGGTTAATCTGGACACTGGGCAAGAAGAGGCCCTCTCAGACCCCACTGAGGAAGGCTGTCCTGCTCCCCAGGAGGAGCCCATGAGGTTGGCCCTGCTGTGTGATCTTCTCCATGGCATCCCATCAGTGCTCACCTCCCACAGGCAGCAAAACCTTTGTGCAAACATGGGGCCCATGAGCCCCTGAGAACTTTGCCTTGGATTCATGATTTGCATTTTTAATACAGCTAACCACCAGTATACTTGTTCTATAAAAATAAAGGCCAAAGTATTTCTGCTGACTGAGTTCTAGTGCGATGGGTTTGGCCCTGCACCTCAGAGGTGCCTGGGTTTAGCTCCAGTGCTGCTGGGCTCCTTCTCCAATGCAAGGAAGTGTGGATCCATGGTTGTCCTCTTAGGCTGGATCCTGGTGAAAGAAAGAAATTAGGCTGCAAAGGACTTTGGGTCAACCTGAAGTAACTGTGCAGACATTAATTCCTCGATGGCAAAGTATACGTGGCATATGGGCCATGAATATGTCATTTGCTGAATAAATTATATCTCTTGTAAGTGGAAGCTGTCCCACTTTGCCCATGTAAAGAGAGAATATAAAAATGGGTGGACAATTGTTATCCAGTTCTCTAAAGCAACTGAAATTAATACCAGGCATTTGAGTCGGCGAGTTGGAATATTGCAGGCACATAATTTTCTCATCAAAAATGCCACTTCCTGATTGAACGTGAATTCTTCAGATGGTTTCAACTAGACAAAATAGACTAAATGTAACAATAAAAGAGTTTTTGTATTTTTTTTAATTAAAAATTCTGATTTTTAAAATTTAAAATTGATGGTCTGACACCAAATGTAGGCAAACACAAGCAGAAGTCATAAAATCCTATTTATTTCCCTTTTGCTGTGAAAACCAGATATTTTTTTTTCCCCCTTGTCAAGTCAAAATGAAAGGTTATATTCCCAGTTTAGCCACTGAAGTGAGGATTCAATTATTTGCATAGCTCCAGTTGTACAACATTCTAATATTTATCTTTCAGCTGCTGCTGGAGATACAGTAACTATCTGCTACTCCGGCAGGAAAACTGAATTAAAAAAAAATAAAAAATAAAAAATTGAACATGTAGGGCCATTAATTCTGTTTCGCCATAATTATGCAGCGTGTTAAACAATGTATGCTTCCATCTAATGCAAATCCGCTACCTGGAAATACACAATTACCATAATACCTCTCTGGTTAGACATACGGTGAGACTATGATTATGCAGAGTGTGGGGAGAAGTTTATGTATAAAATTATTCTCTAGAAGAAGAAAGGATAAAAAAAGAAGCCTAAGTAAAAAGCTAAGCCAGCACATTATCTAATTCTCAATGTAAAATAATGCAGAAGTGCGGAAGATGAACATCTGATTTGTCACATCTGATACGCTAATGTTTTATCCAAAAGGAAGAACACATTGTAACATGCTCATTCATCTGCATAAACACCACCTGGCCCTTTGCAGGCACCTACTCCGGTAACAAAAGTTAATGGCAGCCCATTTGTAGCCATTTCACTGGTAGCATGGAAAGGATTTTTTTTTTTTTCTTTTTAAAGTAACATATTTACACGAGAGCATTGAGGAACAGCTTCCCTCTCAGCACTTGCTTCTGAAACCTCTCTTTCTCAGCAGCTGTGATTTAAAGCCATTTGAAAGAAATGCTAGGAAGCAGTATGTGCAGCCTGCGCTGAGCATGCTCACACGCACACCCCATCACACGGTGCACAACCAGCACACACACACTCAGGTTTTAATCACCAGCAATCCTCCACTGTGGAGGCAAACAAGGAGACTGTAACGCAAATCTGTATTTACTCAGAAGTGCTGCTCTGGTTGTGATCTAAATAGCAGCTAGTTATGGTTTCTAATGTGTGGCTAGGGATGAAACAGATTTGTTGCTTGTTTTTTTTTTTTCCTTTTTTTTTTTTTTTTTTTAACTGGCACATCGTGGTCATATGCTTCAGTAAACATGCCTTTGTGCTACATTACACATATGTGTGTATCATCACTTTGCTCTCAGACTTAAACAAAAACTGGGCACACAATTCATAAAATGCTGCATACCAGCTCCGCTGTGTTTGAAGCAAACTTATACAAGAAGGTGCAAAATCCAAAATAAATAGGTGAATTCTGCAGAATTGAAACGATATGTATGTCTATGCATATTTCCTCTTGTAAAACACCTAGCAGGACTTCTGGGTCGCCTGGTCCTGGACTGGGTGGGATTGGGCCAGGCAACCTCCAGCAGTACTTTCAAGCCCAAATTGCTCTGGTTCTGCATGCAGCCTCCTCATGGACCCCCTCTTAAGAGCTTGCCCCACAGCCCCAAGACACTGCTGGAGAGATCTGAGGAGTGTTTGCTCCCAGGCACCAGGCCCCAGCTGAAAACTGGCTGCACCTCCAGGCCCCAATGGGCAATGTAGACTGTGAGGCTTTGGTATGTCTGGGAAGGAGACATGGAGAACTGGATCTGGACTGTGTTGGGTGCTGTCACTGGCTGACTCTGAGCTGGAGCAGAAGACCACAAAGGTTAAACAGCAAGGTTTATCCAGGTGGGGTTTCACCCAGACCTGGAGTGAGACAGGTGGGAGCTGTTAGCAATTAAAGAAGATCAAGTGGTCTTAATCAGCAGTCACTCTTAAACTCTTAAATGCCTCTGAATCAAGCTTCTGCTTTTTTTCTTTTTCTGTTGAGGGAGACTGTGATACCTGCAGTGGGTATGGGGCAGAAACGCACAGCCATGTAGTTCTTCTGTGAATGGCTCCTAGTATCCAGAGAGAGTTGGGGAATACTGGAATTTCTTCATGATTTTACTTTGTGAGTATTTCTATTTAATGGCTTTCTGATATCTTCATTGCGTGCCCAGGAAAGCCATCTCCTGCTTTCCTGTCTCTTTGTCCAGTGCTAGCAGCAGTCTGTCATTCTCTGCTAGCATTGCCCCAAGAACTGGTTTTAAGTTAAGAGCCCCTTTTTGTCAGTATGTGCATTTTAAAGAAGTCTCCATAAGAATCAGTGTAGGCTGTTCACATAAGTATGGAGTAAGCACGTAACAAGAGAGGAAGAAGGAAGGCAGGAAGCAGGTGGGTCAAAGCCTGACACCAGGGACCCTACTCCACTAGCTGCAGAACTTCAGGACAGGTACAATTCTTCTCACTGTCTTACGTGAAAGAATGAATCTCTCACACACTTTTTTCTCTTTTTCTGACAGAGATGTCTATCACCAATCAGTCATCACTGCTGTATGTTTATTTAATGGCAGTTAGAGAATCCCTCTGCTTCTGGGGGACTCCTTTATTGAAGGAATGCTGGAGGTTATAGCCCCTATTTGATGAAATCAGGTGTTGCTAAACTAATGAAAGACTGACTAAAACATGCAATTTGTAGTGAATATCCTTTTTTATCAGCAACTGTTTTTAAGGAGTTCTATAACAAAATATTTATGTCTTTATATTATGTTTCTGTAGTTTATCTTCTGTCAAATGTGCCTGTGAATTTATGAATACTGTGGTCTGTGCCAATATTTCACTGGCAATTTGAATCTTTGTTGTTGTATTTGTTACCTTTGACCTAAGAGAACCCGAAGATGTAGGTACTATTTCAATTAATTGCCCCAAATCAATTTCATTCCTGTGCTCAGTGTACATGTGGCTCAGTTGCATGCAGAAGCCCTGTACATAACAAAGAGAACACCACCACCATTATTTTTGCTCATATTTTGGTAGAAATAAAGGCCAGCGCTCAAAGTGCCACTACATTTGTGCAGAGGGACATTAGCTGAGTCCAGAGCATGTTATAGCTGCATGGATATTTGAAATAAAAATCTCCCTGTTAGCCCAGTCTGCTGAAGAAAGGAGAATGTCAAGAGAATACTTATCTCTTCTTTGCCTGCAAGGGAAAACAGATCTGAGATCAATGGGAGTCCTCAAAGGAAAGTTGAGAGGGTCCCTTTAAGAGTAATCAATGTTATTTTTTTTTTTCCAAGGGGAAAATAGTTTTGTTTGCTTTTTCCTTTATTTTTTTCTCTCTCCAAAGAAATGCCATTAGCCTTTTCATCGCCTCATAGGCTAATGTTCTATTCTATAAGCAATTATTATTCCTATTGTAGTAGCAAAGTGTCCACAGCGCTTTACAGAGGAGCCATATAGCTCCTACCAGAGTCACCTTGCTCATCACTAAAGGAAGTAGGGGGAGTGTGATCTGTTGGCCAAAAAGAGGATGGCAATGCCAGAGGCTCTTCCAGATGGAAGAGTGATGGTGAGACAACAACCATTCCTTTCTTTTGGTGAAGAGGAGAGACCCTTGCTTCACAGAGCCTTTGAGCACTGAAGAACCAGTGTCCCCTCTCTAGGCTTTGTCTGCATCAAGGCTGTGAAACAACAATATCCTTGAGCATCAGGTAGTAGGGGTCTTCAAGGCACTTCAGAAGTCTGTCTTTAGGCACCTCTTGAAATTTCCCTTCTGATACTGTAACTCAGAATACAGGGAGTTGAATGCGCATCTCCTGAGAGCCTGAACCAAAATCCTAGTTTTCATAGGTCAACTGTCACAATGTAACCTTGAAACTTACCTGTCAAAGCAAACATGCTTCACCAGTGCTTTCCTTTTATGCATCCCAGCCCCCAGCATAGTGCCCTATCTGAAGGACAAAAGCATGCTCTAGAGACCAAAGCATCTAGTGAGAGGAACGGCCACACTGGTTTTGTCACTGGTCTTCAACATGGAGTTTCCAGAAGTTTTATGGCAAGACACAGCCCCACTTGTGAGTGTTTTTCCCCCTTCTCACTGCCAATTCCAGGCAATGTGCCACCTGGAAATGCATTACCACGTATGACTTAACACATCAAGCTAGAACTCACACCTGTTTCCCAGCTTCGTAGCTGTAGTTTCAAACTACAGAAACACTGGCCTGAGCAAGAGTAGGGTGGCCAGCAGAGCCATGGTATGATTGACGGGACTCTGAGCCTTGTCTAGAGATAAGTGGTTTTACTTGTGCACTTTCACGCATGCAGATGCACACTTGCACATGAGCTTACAGAAAATCTGAGATCGCTATTATTTGCTAATGAGCAGATTGCTTCCAAAAAGAATGTAACTGTTCTGCAAAAGGTTGCTGAAGTTTGCAGTTGTAGCAGCTAAACATGAAGAGTAATTGCTTTTTCAAAGGTTATCTGCTGCAAATGTGTGCTCCATTGTTGTGATTGTTCATATCCCCACAACTCTGTAAAAACGAAATAATCTAGTCCATGGCACTAGATCAGAATCTGTCCCAGTGGTTTCCTTGTTAAGATTTATTTGGTAAAGGATATGAAATATCTTACACAGGAGTAAACCATACCCAAGCACTTTCCCCACCCTGCTCCTTGGAGCAGTAATGAGAAGAATTCACAAGTAGAGCTATAGCCCACCAGTGAATATAGACTATTATGTGCAGCCAGTCATATGGGCTTCTCTTCTGGATTTAAGTGGATTAAATAAGGTGTTATTTTCAAGGAAATAATGTTTTTGAAACTACTGGAACTTAGTGAACGCTGCTTCTCTGCAGCCGTTCATACAAGCTCTCCATCAGGAAATGATGGCTTGTTATGTTTCAGCTAGTGTAACTGCTGTCTTTTTGGAACAAAGCAGCAATTAGAAATCATTTGTTATAAAAGCCTCTTTCCTTCTGTTATGAGAGCCTTTGTCTTCTGCTGACCCTTTTGAAAGTTGCAGTTTTGCAAAAAACAAAACAAAAAACCTTGAGAGGAGGCTTTCTTGTCTTTAATCTAAGAGCAAAGTAAGAGCCTAAGTAACTGTCTGTGGTATGACTTTAATCAAGTTAATGCAGCCTGCTAGACTGCAGGCTTTGGTTAGTACAAAGAGACACTCACATATAAGCTCATGAGTGGATACTTTCACAGGGCATTCAGCTGAAAAACAGCTCTATGAGATAAGAGATCAGGTCCAAGAGGAGTCAATGACATGGCATACAGTAGATTGATAGGGGCTGGGAATGATGCTGTTGTGTTGTGTCAGAGAGGTGTAGTGGCAAAAGCCAGCTGGGCCCTCTGTCTGGCAAAATTTCCTTTTTAAGGTGCTTGTGAAAAAGGAGTGCACCGTGATGGACCTTTGTTTAGTTCAAAGGTTTTTACCTCTTTATTCTAAAGCCCCATTGTGAATTCACAGGGCTTAAAATATGTATCACTGTCCCTTTCATTTTATCCTTCTGAAAGAAATCAAAGGCAAATAAAAAAAAAATTTTTTTCCAATGAGCAATGAGCCTAGCCTGTTTGAAATGGGGTGGTGTTTGTACATACGGTCTCTCAATCTTGTATTTTCTGGAGAATCTTCCTGAATTTTATAGGTAAGTTAGGTGGATGCTATATTAAAAAAATAATAGTAAGTGGGAGGATGGAAGAGGAAAAGAATTCCAGATAACTTCTAGGTAAGCAGAATGTTCTTTCTATTCTGTTTCCCAAAGGGAAACTTCAAAATATTTTTAAAAATAAATATCATGAAAACTTCCCACTATTTTTTTCTGTACTGTAGGATTGGTGGTCATTAATTTGGCTTTTAATGCCTACAATCCTTCACCTTCATTTTTGTCAGCTGTTATTGTATAAAACAATAACACTCATACACAAACGAATCTTTATGCTTTCCAGAATCACAGCCTAAATAGAAGAACTGATAAATAAGGCTGAATGCAGAATAAAAAACTCAGTTTATTTCTGCTTTATTCTGCAAAAAATAATTAAAAAAAAAACCACACTAACACAGCTGGGTAACTCCAAAGAATTCGCAAAATAATTGTCACAGCTATTACTAATTGTTTGAGGATACCTGCATTGCTGCTGTGGGCATGTTTTTTGTTTAGAAGAAGAGACTTTCTTGTTTTCTCTATTTGCAGGGCACTCGATGCTCTCTGCTGACATATGATATGTAGTTTAAATTCTATCTTTTATCCGCTCAATACATTTAAAGCTTAATCTCGGTGATTGACAGTTTTCATGAAAAAAAAAGAAATGATCTGGTTTTACTGTGAAGACAGAATAATCTGTTAACAGAGCAAAAATATTGGTGACACTACAGTGTTTCCAAAGGAAATACTTTGCGCATCATCCTGGGATGTGAATCAAAACAATCATGACAGGTGAATGAAAAGAAGAAAATTAAGATATAGCTACAAACAAAAGCTACATTAATAATTCAGGCAAATAAACTTCAGTATACAGAAAGGAAGCGTGCTGTCAAGGTGATGGAGAATGTTTCCTGAAGTACAGCACATTTAGGCTGCAGAAAAATATATAATGTTTTACATTTCCACAAGGGCTTTTTATATCTCTAATTTCACTCCCTTTGTTACATTTTTCCCAAGTAATGTTATTTGGTGTGACCCATAAGCTAAACCTGGTTTAATGAGTCTGATTTTTAGGATGGTAAAC
The DNA here is from genome assembly GCA_028571105.1 of Tragopan temminckii. Lineage (NCBI taxonomy): Eukaryota > Metazoa > Chordata > Aves > Galliformes > Phasianidae > Tragopan > Tragopan temminckii. The sequence continues at coordinate 2,380,486 of JAOWBP010004015.1, forward strand.
TTCACTATGGTTTTTAAGGTACGAAGGATGGCTGCGCTGTAAGGGGAACATGTCTCTCTCCTTCAGCATGCCGTAATTTATTGCTGCTTGGCTTTAATTGGCATGCACGGCTGCCTCCTCTGCCTGGCTATCTCCACTCTGCTGGCTCTAGGAGGCACTTGGATCCTCTGCTGGGATCTTTCAGCAACATTTTCATATTCATGATGATTTATTTGTAATTAGCTGTGTGTTTGGGCGCTCCCTTGCTGTGGTCTGTGGTCCTGCTTGTGCTGGGAGGTGCTTGGGGCATCAGCAGATTTTGGGACTGTGAGAAAACAGGTGTGGTGAGGCAATGGCCTCATCCTGAAATGTAATTTTGGACATCCATCCATCTTCCAATCACAGTTGTACCAGATCTTCCTCTGGCAGCTCTGTTGCTGTTCCTCCTAAAGCACACACTCTCAGAAACCACACCTGGGGTGATTGAGGAGTTTAATAACAGCTGTGCCTTGAGTTCAGTTAGTGGTTTCTCTTTATGTTCTCATTTAGAACAGCAAGTAGTCAAGGCTCAGGCTGCTTCAGGGTTTTAAATGACTGCATATAGTCTTATGAAATGCATTAAATATCACTACAATAAGAAAAAAAAACACAAACTGCAGAAGAAAAACAATTTGTAAGTATGACTCTAACGCAAACTAGGCTGTTCCAGTGTTTATAAATATTCCTCTGTGGAGAGAAGTGTGTGTATTATAATAATTATACATTAGTGCCTCATTAGTAGGGGGTAACATCCACATTGCTTCATTTTTCTCTAGTGTATTTTTCATAAGTTAACATTTTAAAAAGTCTAATTTAGCGTAACTGGGAGACTGCAGACACCCGCGTGTCCGTGTGTCCGTTTCTGCAGACAGCCTAGGGGCTCCTGCTGGGTGTAACACTGCAGGGTCATCGTGCCCTGGGAAGGATCTGCCACGGAGAAGAACTTCCAGGGAATATGGGGAACATGTGCTGTTGTGAGTTACTTGGGTTACCTGATTTTGCAAGGTGTGCGCTTCCTTCCTATAGCATTTGCACTCTTGAGGCTGCCCAGCAACCTTGGCTTGAGCCCATGTGATGGCCTTGGTCTCTGGCATGGCCAAACAACCTGTTAGCATATCTCAGCACTGCCAAATCATTTCGTGGCTGAAATGTGGAAATTTTTCTGGGTATTTTTTTTCTTAAATAACACTTAAGATATCACCAGTTTGCCAAGGGAAGGCAGCAGGATTATATATCTTTTTAATGCCAGCCGGCCCCATGATTTTCACTACCTGCTAGGATGGGGTAATTCAGCACACCATTTCATCTTTTTGTTTCAGTTTCCCAAACAATAAAAGCTGATTAAGTGTCTTTGCGACTTTGTTTGTGGTGGAATCTTGTGTCTGCATATGGACCATATAAATCCTGGGGAGAGAGAGAGAGCGCGAGTGAGTGCCAAGATAATGAAGGAATGAAACGCTTCTGAGACTTTCCTTACTGTCACTGCTGCTACCAGAATTATAATTACATTACAGAAGGGAAATTAGCGACAACCTGAGAGGAGCAATTCCGCTGAAAACTCTATCCCATCATTAATTTCTTTTTTTGCACTCCGGTCAAGGTTGCAGTTTATAGAATCCAACAGCGAGATGGCACTTCACTAACCCCTCCTGTTTACAGAAAGCAAATTGACTTTGGAGCAAATCACCTTTTCATTGTTTAGAAAGACAAAATAGTACATCAAGGAAAAATGTACTAATTGATGGCTTTCTAAATAAAGCGTGAACATACAGTTATACTAAATTGGTTGTCTTGTTCCTCAAATTAATCTCTTCATTATATGAGACTAGGCTGAGTATTTTGTGTTTCAATCCATCTTTTAGAACAGCATTTGATTAATCAACTTAATGATGACAGTTTTTAGCTTGTGACAAATGACACATTTATATAGGCAGTGTTTCAGATGATCCATGCTATTGTAAGCAAAAAGAAAAGAAACATCAATTTGGAAGGTTAGATTATTATGCCATGGTTTACACTCTCTACAGTTTCTCTAATGAAAAGCAAGGTTTGGATTATAGGAGACTGCCACCTGGAAGTAATAATACTAAATACAACTTCTAGACACTGTATCTGCCTTCCCCTAATAAATATTTTGTGTAACAAATAATGTTGATCATATATTCTGTCAAACAGGAGCTTAATCAAAATAGAAACCATAGCAGTCAACAATTCAAGCCCAAGTAACTTAGTTTTAGAAAGTTAGATTATTGCTATCAGTGTTACACTAGGCATAAACTAACATTTCTTTGCATGTACATAGAAATGGATCCGATTTTAGAAGATGAGAATGGAGGCAATGGAAATGAAGTGAGCAACAGTACGGCATCAGCTTTCGCCCCTGGCACACGGTGCAAAATCACCATCTTGGCACCTGGGTGACAAGGCACATCACTGCTGGTGGGAGAAGACATGTTCAACCTGGCTGACTCCTGGCACATGAGAGCAACTTGGAGGAACACAGTTACTTCCTGAGATGGAGTTTATATGGGACTGAACTTTTCCTGTGTAGTTTATGTTGTCTACAATACTGGCCATACTTGGTAAGTGTACATCTTTTACCTACATTTTACTAGCTAGGTGAGAAATGGTAGTCTCAAGACCTTCCAAAAAGCAAGAAACAAGAACAAACGTTTCACATTAAACCCAAGAGTCTTTAGCTAATATTTTTTTCTAGGGAAAAAAATTGTACTCATCTGCAAGCATATAAAAATATTGTTTTTTAAAGCCCTTAATGCTCAGGCATCCTCACTGGATACCTGTTATTCATCTTCCTTTTCCCAGTTAACAGGCTGTTGTTGTTTGAACTCTGCAAGTTTTGTAACTGGTAAAAGGGCAGCTCTTAAAAATGTCTAAATATTTAATAGAGATCAGCAGATCAGTGAAGAGCAGGGTGTCCACAGGTGGGTCAGAAGCGATGCTGGTAAGAGAAGAGAAATGGCTCCTAGGGCCTTGCTGGCTGCCTGCCCACTGTGAGCGGCCAGGCTGGGGGCTGCTGGCAGGCTGCAGAGCTGGCCTGGGGAAAGAAAGCCAGAGCTCTTCAGGAGTTTCTTGCCCTGCTTGGATGTGAAAGCAGCCCTTCTTTCATGTTCCTGTTTTCTACTTCACTTTGGAGACAAAGCCCACCTGGGTCTAAAATGTAGATGTATGTAGTGCAGAAGGGTCTCTGGAGAGCATGATCTGGGAAGCAGCTGCTTTCACACACACACCAATGTGGATGATGATGTCCCCTCGGTGAGCCCTGGGCTCTGCAGGTGTTAAGGGAGGGCTGGTGCTGCACACCGTCATTTAAATGTGGGCAGCTGATCTATAGCTGTGGTTTGTGGTGAGGCAGGGCTGTAAGGGCTGGCTTGGTTTCTGGTGGTATGTGATCAGGGACAGGGTGCCTGGTGTCAGATGTCACTTTGTCATCTGTGTCTGTGGGCTTAGGATCGTATAGCCCATGTATCTTGTCAACACACACCTAGCAAAGTGAAACAGTGCAAGGGGGAAGAGTGTGGGATTGTTGTTGTGATGTGATGCTGCACTGGCTCCCTGATTCTCTGTGCCAGTTTATTGTAAGAATTTCATTAATGTAATTCCTAAGAAAGCAAAATGCAGTGATGCTGATTAAGTGGATTAGATTTTGCTTAGATAAGAGATTATAAAAAATAAATGCTAATAAAGTAAGTTGACACAATGTCATGAGTTACGCTTCTCTGAGAAATGAGAGTAGAAGCACTTTGTGGAAAATATATGACACTTCATTCTTTGAAATATGTGGGGACTTACTTGGACCTATAGTCAGTGCTACTGGAGCATAGCAGACATAATTCCTTGGAAAATAGCTAGCAAAATACATGTATAGAAATTAACTTGATTATTACAAGTGGGAAAATAGAACAAAAACCCTGAAGTCCCCGTAAAAATCTTGTTTCAGTCATACTGCCGTTGAACCAAGTACTCAAGGAGGTGGGAACTGAGGGGTGAGAGTGCTTCACCACTTGGGCCCAAAGAACAGCAGGGAAATTTCCCATAAATACTGATAAAAGAAAGTTAGTACAATCTTTTAAAGCCCAGCATGCTCTAGTGTACAATGCTGTATTCAGTACAAAATCAGCAATGGTTTCTCCTATTTCAGTAAGAGTCATCTGCTCTGCAACTATATGTTTTTTTTTTTTTTGAAGGTATGCTATGCTTCTCTGCGCTGCTGATATTTGAGAATGCCACATAACTGTTTTAAGGTTTTCAGAAGCAGTCCTAAAGAGTTTCAGGTTTTAGCGGAATTGATAAGAGGAAAGCCAGCATAAGAGCTCTTGCTTTGATGCGTATTATAATAGCAGGCAAAAAACACCATGGTTAGCCTTGAGAGCAGACCACTACACTGAGTAGTACTCAGTTCTTTGGGGCTGATTATGGCCTATTGAGGCAGAAAACTTGTTCGAGTTCAAACTCTTTGAATTCCTTGTTCACTCAATAGAGTGTCAAAAAAGAGCATTCAATGGTTCATGTAGCAAAATCACCACTGGCCTAAATTGTTCCTATTTCTCTTTTGCATATGGTGTGCAAGAAAATTTTTAACACTCTTCCGTAGCACCATAATGCTTTGATATGGGTAACATTGCCATAACAGCCTGCATTAGGGAACTTATATTTTATTCTTCTTTTCAGTGTACATAAAAATCCCAGCTTAGTCCTTTTTTGTCTTTTGGATCCTTTGAACTCTTTCAGGCTATTTTTCAAGACTTTCTGTGCTTTGACTGGGCTGTGCATTCACTGTAAAAGCAGTCAATGCCGCAATGAGACCACAAGCAAAACTGTGAGTGTCTTAAGCAGGGACCACACAACTCTTGTGAGTATTTGCATATTTTAGCAACTCAGTCCAATGTGAATCTAAAAAGTAAAGAAAGGCCCTCGCCTTCTTCATTAATGGCTTTAATTAAATATCCCCATCCCATCTACTTTTGCAACACTGCCCTACCTGTTCCAAGCTCTCAGCTTCTGGTGTTTTTAAGTCCTGCCTTGACATTATCATTAGAGAATATGTTTACACTGCCGAGCAAGATTCCAGAATAAAGTGCTGATTCCAACACAAAAGTAGACACCCTGAAGTAGCCAACCTTAGGCTCAAAGAGAGCAAGTCCAAAGCTGGACTGCTCAGTTCATTTTCCAGCTCAGTAGTTGTAGTAATCCAGCCTAGCCAGCTGCTAACAAGATTGGGTCTGAAGTTTACCTCCACAATGAGATAATCAGATTACCAGCCACAAAGATCAAATAATGACCCAGCTTTAGAGCAAGTTCAGCAGGCCCTTGATAGCACTGTGTGGTCCTTGAGACTTGATTAAAAAATTAAATGGCTAAACTTTGCCTCAATATTTCGTATTGGGATTTTGAGTGACTTGATGATTCTTTTCATACAGCACTTTCCTTTTCTTTCCTTGATTTAAAATTAAGAGGTAGCAGAATAGGAGAAGGCCCCTGCTGAGCAGTTGTTCTTGAGCTGGGCTTTAAATGAAGCATGCAGAATTTTTAATTTGGGAAGAAGATGATGGAGAGTAAGCTGGAAATAATTCCTGAGAGAGGAGGTGGCTTAGCATGGAAAAAAACGTGACAACAAACAAACAAATCTTTCCAATCCCCTCAAGCCACCCACCTCCATGCACTGTGGTGCCTGTCCCTGTCCTCCACTGTACAACTGGAACTGAACGACTTTGGTGTCTGTTCCAGGCAATAATGCTTGAAAGTTTCGGTTTTGGCTACTATATGATCGCAGTTTCAGTAGTAAAGGGATTATTCTGAGAGGCATACAAATGTGATTGTCTCCCAGCAGATGGTGCGCACTGCTTCACCTTTGAGAAAAGTTAATTAAGCCAAGCATATTGTGCCCATAGAGAGGAAAATGTAGATGAATATTGAGCAATCAAACTCAGTGTCTCCTTTTTTCATGCCTTTGCAATGGGACACAGAATCCCATTGAAAAAGAATTATGTACAGAATCAAATTAATTCACGTCCAACTTTACTCTCTTCCCACGTTTTAACAGGGGTGCACACCAGGCCCTTCAGAAGTTTTGTCCACAATCAATAGGCCACACTGCTGTGTCCACTAAATTAAATGAATCAGTGCAGAAAAATCTCTTGTGAGATATTAAAAGGGTGAAAGACTGTTTAATTCAAATCCTTCCGTAGTCTTTTCACAGCCCCTTTTACATAGTACAGTATAAATTATTAACTAACTCCTTTTATCTCAGATCAAATTACAAAACAGAAACAATTACCCCCTTGTTAGTGAAAGTGAACACTTCTAATAATTATGAAAGTTGGGCTGGGTTTTGTTTGGGTTGGTTTGCTTCAAATACTTTGTTTATGGTTTGTTTTCAGAACAGCAGTTAATCTATCCGAAGGCAGTTGTTTCTGGTGAGCTGTGAAAGGAAGAGTTATTGTTTTATTTTTTTATTTTTAAATACAGGTAAACACAGCTCTTGAACAAAAGAGGATTCAAAAGACACAAACATCTCGATCCTCTCTCAGCTGAATGCTGGCTGCTGCTCCCTGTTTGTGCGCTGACAACATGCCTGAAAACAGGGTCACCATGCTGGAATGGGTGGGATGCTTTGTTCAGCTTCCTCCCCTGCAAGACAGGCAATTTCAGCTGGAGTAATTGGGAAGGGTTGTCGCAGGCAGGCTAAAGGGCACTTGAGTTTGGCTTCTTTCCTTAAGCGGCTGCTGAGCACAAGGAAATGTCCCTAATTTAGCTGCATGTCAGCTTTGAAAGAAAATTAACAAGATGGTGGATAGAAGAAGTTTAAAAAGTGCTCTTTTTATTTCAGTCTCATAAACTCATTGCTGAGTGACGTTGGCATAAAACAGCTGTGAGAAAATTGCCAAAAGCCATGAAAGAAAAGAGTGGTGAGAGGTGGGCCTGGCAGCTGCCCTGCTTGGCCAGCCCCACGCCTGCTCCAGGGCCCGGGCAGCCATCCAGCCCAGGGATAGTGAAGGATGGGAGTGCTCTCCTTTATTAGCATTTATTGTTTAATTTACAGATATTAATAGTTTCCTACTCCAGCACCAGGCGAGGTGTTGCTGAAGTATAAAAGGGTGATGGAGAGCTGGCTACCCGTGCTCATGGGCCATGGGGATGCTCAGGGATGCAGGGCAGGCCACTGACTGCTCCAGCAGCTTGGCGATGACTTGGAGGAAACATCACTGGGGCCTTGCATGTGTGTTTTTAAGCTGAAGAGTTCCCTTGAGAGGTTACAGACATACAGAACTGGAAGTCATGGAAACAGAAGGAAGGGATAGTATAATCTGGCCCAGCTTGAGCAGGGAGTTGGACCAGGTGACCCCCACAGGTTCCCTCCAGCCTCAACCATTCTCTGTGATGTGGCTCTATCTGGAGGCAAAATTTCAGCTTCTTTCAGCCCCAGTAAGGTGGGATAAAACACAACTTCAATCTGATATATTTTTTAAAAACAATAATGATTATTATTGAAAATAGAATTATTATTTTTGTGTGGGCAATGCCAGAACCAAACATTTTGCAAAACCCTTCTCAGAGCCAGGGTGGACTTTCAGGTGGAAACTCCGAGAGAGATTCCGGGGACTCACCAGGCAGGTTGCGGGGATGTTTGGATGGTGAGACTTGGAATGCAGAGATCTGAACTTGAATCTCCTGATGTTAGAAGAAAGGCAGAGAGGCAAATGTTTCAGCTGAGCAATACCACACAGAAGTGGGAGAGCATGCTATTCTATCTTGGAAATAGAAATTGGGACCAAATGGTGAGAGTGTGCGGGTACTGTGCTGCTGGCCATGATTTAGAGAGGGAGAGAGCATCCTTCTCAGAGGATACCATGTAAACAAATCCCACTGTGAGCAGTACAGTCCTTTGTGTCAAGTCGATTGCAAATCCTGGTATTCATCTTCAGGGGAGGAGATGATGTATATGACTGAACACCTGCAACTACAGAACTTTTATTGTGGAAATTCTACGTGCTAACCCTCTTCCACTTAGAAGCCAATATTAATGTGTGCTGTATTCTTAAAAGCAGTAGATCGAAGCAGAACTTATTTACTCTGCAGACATTTTCCTGTATTCCGCTCCTATTTGCTTATTTTAATGGCAGAGTTAAGGTTTTAAGGTTATTTATTTCTGTTACAGAACCAATACAAAAGTAATCAGGGTTTTACTCTAACTAGGGCATTGTTGGTATGAATAGGAAATAAGTTTCAATCACATACCTAGTGCCAGTCTTTGCTTACACTGCCTGCAGTTCTGAGCTGTCTTCCACAACATGCCGGTGTGGAGGCGAGGCCAACCGCTGCACTGCTAGCTTTTATGTTGGGTGCTGATGCACACTGATGAGGGCTCAGCCTGATTTGCAGGATCTAAGCTGAGTTTCTAGTGAATGCAAGAAGATAATTTTTAAGACTTTATAAGCAGATTTTACTTTTATTTGCAAACCACAGAGACTGTAAGCATCAGATTGCCTGGTGCTGATTTAGGGTGCTACTCTTAGGGCAGATCCAACAGCCTAAGTAGAATATTACCTGCAACCTGCTATCTCCAATTTATGTTTTAAAATGCTAGGAAATGGCTTCTTTAAAACGCAGTGTGTGCCTGCTACTGAAGGCTGGTGCCACATGGAGCTGATGCATCGCTGGGGAGCTCTGTGGGCCGCCTGCTATGAGCTGCTCACACAGCCCACTCTCCCCACTGCTTCCTCCCTAAGCACATTCCCTAGCAACAAATATCTACAAATTCAAATGTGTTTAAAGTACTCAGAGTGCCTCGTGTGACCAAGGTGGGAATAGTACCATCCGTAGAAATATCACAGCTATATCAAAGACAGCGTTATCTCCAAAATGATTACCTTCCTCCCAGAATAAGGATGGGGGAAGTACAGAAGAGCTAAGCCAACCATTAATGTGGTGAGATGTCCTTACTTAAGGAGATTTCAATACCTTCATTTTCCTTCTGTTCCGTGAGAAGGAATTTGATCTACCACGAAAGGCAAAGAATGTAGAACCAAGTAGAATGCCTCTGGGGGCCCATTCTAATCTCATCTAGAACTGAAATGGATGTGCCCTTCCAGACCTAAACTGTATTATGAAGGGAGATGCTGCTTTGTGTATTTCCTTGTCTGTCTTCTTCTCTGAGGAATAAAATGTGCTCAGGTGCTTAGCCATTTACCTCCAACACATTGTCAAAATTCCGTTTTTTCCTGATGGTTTGTAACCCTTCTGTGTACCTATAAAATACAATTATTTTACAGTCACTAAATAATTGATACTGCTCGTCAGATTTGTGCTGGCTATTCTCAGCAGAAGTCAGAGGAGTTTTCTGGTAGAGCAGTATTTAAGGTGCAGGGCAATATCAACAGCAGCTTCAGAGGTTGATCATTTTCTTTGTGATGCTTCAGCTTGTTTCCTTTCTGGGGGGTGGGAGGTGGGGAGTGAGAAAGCAAGAGAGGAATAGAGGGCTCAACAGGTACTGCAGTTCTTCCCTGTATGTGAACAAGAGAGGATTATATTACTTTGCAATATCAACGCAAAAGACATTTGATGATTTATAGTAACGGCCTTAATTCTGAAACGCTAGTGAGCAGCTTAATGCTGTGAATGCAGTAGGAAAAACCTTTCATTGTTGGGAGGAAATCTGTGTTGCTCTTGTTCAGCCCCTGTTTCTTAGTGATGCTGCAGGGATGCAGCCCGTGGAGGTGTGGGCATGCTGTGCAGTGACGGCAGTAAGCAGGGGCTGGGAGGCATGGCTGCACCTAGCAGCTGGCTCAGGGAGGGGGAGTGCTGAGACACACACAGCTTTCAGCAAAACATGAATCAAGAAGCCAGGAAGAAGAATTCAGTAAAGATTACTTCAGAAAGTAGTGGCATATGATCTAAGGTCAAAACACATTTACCTTTTTCACTTCAGTTTTCTTATAAAACCATCTTCTACTTGTCTTCACATCTGTGTAATAATGTTCAGCTACAGGGCTAACTCATTCATATTTCCCTATCTTATTGTCTTTGGCAAATATGTCTGAAGGGGCTGCAGGGCTGAAAAGACTCCTCAGCGAAAGCCGCTGTGACAAAGTAACATAAATGAGAAGAATCTTGCACACGTGAATGTGCTCAGAAGATGCATTGCTTTGGCAAGCCGTAATGTAGCTTCAGCTGCCTGAACTGACTTGGGAAGCTTTCCGTGTCCTTTCGCCTCATGCATTTTCTCTTTCCTTTGAGTTGGCCAAGTTTGTTCTCACTTTTGATTTCAGAATGATTCAGAGACACCCTGGAGATGCTCTAGCTAATTCTTGAACTTCCAGTCAGTGGAGGGAAATTGTGCTTGTAGTGTAAATGGAGACTGCTCTCTGAGAAGTGCTCTCCCACTTGCATTGCTGTGCTTCAGATCTAAGGCACAGCAGTGGGTGCTCTACTGTATTCTTCTAAACTTCCTGTCATAGTCTATATTTTGCCTAATAGGTTTTTGAGGGAGTGTATTGATTTCTCAATAGAATGACGGTGACCTTTATATACTGCTGTACATTATGTCACACTGTAGTAGTCCCCCTGAGTCCCTGTAGAGCCAATCCCACAGCCAGACTGTGAATTGAGGACTGCACATTTCAAAATCTTGAATATTTACTCCTAGTGTGTTGGAGGACTGGAGGGTAGGCCTCAGATATATAGCAGCTGAGCGGGCTTCTGTTATTTGCGCTGTTCAAAAGTTCAATATCACAGGCAGAGATCTGCTTCTTTACTCTTCCCTGAGCCATGTGTGAGTGGGATGCTGCTGGGGGGACCTGAGAGGAGGTATGGGCAGGTTATGGAGGTGTAGGAGGCAGCATCTGCCCACTGTGGCAATTTGTGGTTTGAGTTTCAACACTGCTTCTGCCTGTTCCCCTGCCAGTGCCGTTCTTATCCAAATCTTATGTATTGGAACAAGCTGCCCAGAGAGGTAGTGGAGTCTCCTTCTCTGGAGATTTTCAAAACCCACCTGGACACTTTCCTATGTAACTTAATCCAAGGAATCTGCTTTAGCAGATGAACTAGGTGACTTGATTTCCAGAGGTCCCTTTCAACCCCTACAACTCTATGATTCTGTACAACTCAGCAAAATATCAGCAAAGAGGATGATGCAGAAACCTTGTTACTGGGCTGTGAGTGTCCCGAGAATAATGGCATTACCCTTGTGGGTGCTGGAGAATGGAGGAGCCAACATGTACCCAGGTGATAGACCATCATCAAAGTCACACCCTCTTCCAGTCTGCTCATTGAAGAGTGCTGAGAATGAGGATTTTCACACTACCACATTGTGTTTGCTTTATCTGTAGACTGTAAGGGGAGGGCCTCCATATCACTGGTGAGACTAATCCAGCAGAACCATCTTGGATTCCAGATTCTGCTGGACGTCATTGTGTGCTCAAATATCTGGTCATGGGAATTCATTTCCACCTGAAAACTGCATTCTCTTCCTTTTGGGATGGCCTTGGAGACAGGTTGATAAAACATCCAAATATACTTTCACATACTGTTCTTTGTTATGTGTTACTGAATGACATAACAAACACCCTGAAGGCTACTGCACATGGATTTAGTGGTCTTAGCGTAACTATCAATGTGAAAACAAATGCTCAGCATAACATATATGAAAGAAGTTTAGTGATAATGTCTATTATCATTATAATGTCTGTATGTTTTAGCAAATATATCTGTACGTATATAGATACATTTGCTAAAATACATGGGAAGGAAATGGAAATCATACTGAACAAAAACATGAACAGTGAGAGAGTCTGTCTTGACTGTATCAGGTCTGCATTTCTTGCACATCAGCAGGTGCTTCATATGTATTTTTCCTTCCAGAAATTAAATAAGAAGTGAAAATCCATGCTAATTTACTGAGAGTTATTGAGAGTTAAAAGTTTGGAATTGTCTTGGTTTTCACTAAATAAGAACTGGTGGCCTGTAGCTAATAGATGCTAAGTATGTTTGGGGTTTGGTATGGAAAACACTTGGACATTTGGTCAGTCAGTAAACAAATATATTAATTAAATTTTTTGATAATAAAAAGACAGTATTGATGCAAAAACATGTATAACTGCTTTTCAACTAACAAAATTTAACCTTTTTATCTCCATTGTGGGTCTGTGTGGAAATACTTGTCTATTTCCCAGTTTCTATGGTCTAGAGAAAGTCATTGTTCCTTTTCTTGCCTTACTGTAACCAATTCCACCTCCTGGTATCACCATAGTTGAAGCTAGGAAGAAAATTATTATTGCATGTTCATTCTGCTATTGTGCAAAATACATGTCTTGAGAATTTATCTGGATTATTTTTGAGATCCTACATCTATGGGAGAATCTTACCCTACCAATTTTGAAAGTAATTTAGGATAAAGAAAACACAGTACAGGGCAGTGATTTTGAGAATTATCTGGATTGTTTTTGAAATCCTACATCTATAGGAGAATCTTACCCGACCAATTTTGAGAGTAATTTAGGATAAAGAAAACACAGTACAGGGCAGTGGTTTCCAGTTCTACGCTGAGCTTAGCGCAAATGACCTGGGAATATCAAGGGCTGAATAACTCCTGACAAAACAACTGGATCTTCTGTTGAAGGGGAACTGGCAAAGTCTGGCATTTCTCAAGGCCAATTTTGTAACCTGACATTCTGCCAAAAAGGAGCTGCGAGTGATGAGGTTAAGGGCTCATTCAATGGCTGTGAAATCAGCATCAAACAAACAGCCACAGGGAGTGCCAGGCCATGTTCAATTTTTTGCCTGGAGTCCCCTAATATTTGGATTACTCTTGACAGACAGAGCAAAGGCTTCCATTAGCCTAGGCGAACAGGATGAGCAACGCAGAACAGCTGACTGCAAAGTGTGGGGATAGTGACGCAGTGGCAAAAGATGCTGGTGGGTGGGCCTTAGCTACCTTTAAAATATCTATTTTGTAATTTTCTTTTGTCCGAATACTTCTTCCTCTCATGAGGGAAACATAGTAAGGCACAGCCAAAGCCCTTTACTCAACGGAACAGAGTCAGCTAATTCAATCTGTCATATAATTATTAAAAATCTGACAACCACATAAAATAAGTTTTCCCTTTTGGCTACTGGCTTTGAGTCTTCTGGGCTCAGGTAGTGAAATTATTCTACTTTTTGTAATGACTTTTGAAAAACCAATTATTCCAGCAGTTTAAGAAAGTTTCTTCTTCCACTTTTCCTGATGGTCAGATTAATTTCATCACATTTATTAATTTGAATCACATTTCATAAAAGGATGATATCAAGACCTCCATCCATAATTTATTTAACCAAAATTGCCTTCAGGTGGTGAGGTTTGTTTCGAGTTGCACATTTGCAATTGCCCTAAAAGCTCCTGTACTCTTTTCAGGAAGGAGATAATTTTTCACACACCTTCAGCTGTCCCAGTTGGACCAATGGACGTTGTTAAGAATGCTGATTTACAAGTGGAATGAATTCCAAGGTAAGTAATGTGCTGTGGAGTAGCAAAATGTGTTATTTTCAAGCAGAAAGGCACTCCTTTTTTGTTTATAGTGAAGCAGAATCTAGGCTGTGATTTGGCTGGGCAGACTTGGCACCCTTGACTCAGCAATGTAGAAGAAGCTGAAGTCCTTTCAGCACAGCTGTGAGAGAATCTCCACATGTATAGATAGATGTACTTGGACTAGCTTTCAGCAGAAAGCAAGTTGCGGTGAAACTCATGGCTTGCTACTGTTCTGTAGCAGAGACTTATGCGGTCATGGCTTGCTCAGTATGGGTCACTGGACTGAAGCAGTCTCAAGAGGATGGGAAGATTGATCTTGCAACATAAATACCACACAAAACCTCGTGTGGGTTTTATCTGCTTTGTGCAGTGCCGTTGTCTCTGTAAGATCTGAAATATAGCTAGTATGAGCTGCAGTGTATACTGGTGATGGTTTCATACTGGTGACTGGCAATGATAATTTGCTGTACGTGTGTGGCTATTCAAATGGTGCTGATTACTGTTTGATAGAGACATCATGTCTTGTGTTCTTATCTGTCCAGTTCCCTCCAGGGAAAGCTGTTTCCTAGAGCAAGGAGGCAAAGCATGTGTTTATGTACGTGGTGACTGTCACGAGATTGACACCTAAGAGTCAGGTCAAGATACAGGTACAAACAAATATACAAAAGAATTCCCAAAAGGATAAAGTAGGCAGAACAATAATCCTACTGTATTCCATTTGGCTTTCAAAAACCAAAACTGAAAAGATGTGAAAATTGATTAAAAAGTCATGAGGTTATGTGGTTTTCTTGGTTCACTAAAATGAAAAGAAACTTGTGTTTCTGAGGAGAAAAGAATAAGCAAAGAATGAGGCAACTTTGAGGTGAAAACTTTGTCTTTTTCTGTTTGCTGAACATCACTCTGGCTCATACATTTGAAACATTCCAAATTTTGCTTGAACTCTGTGCACACAAAAGAATATGCAAAGGACAGTGAGAAATAACACATGGACTGAGACAAGTAATAAACTGTAATGCATTTATTCTAGATCCATCTGTTCTGCCTAGCTACATACGTAAAGCACATATCACTGCAGTAGCTTAGTGTCATGTCTTATCCCTGGCATGTTCATGTTTATATATTTCATTCCTGTGCAAAAACAAAGCAAATGACAGAGTTTCTTTACATTCCACATATGTTGTATGCTATCTATTCACCTTTTTTTTCTCTCTTACCTCTAAGACGTATTTCAAATCATCTTGACATCTCATCTATACACAAAGCTAGAAAATTTCACCTTTCCACCTGTTTTATAACCCAGTGAAAGACATCCCTCCCTCCATCCCTTCACCAGTGCATCTTTGCAAATTTCTCTCATGAAAGAAAGCATTTTTGCTCACACAAGCTGATTTTTTACTTCAGGAAGCTAGGATCTTTGGAGGTATTGCAAAGGGTAAAAGGTTAAAGTTAGTTTTTTCTGTGGCTGATCCTGCTATAAAAGTTAATTTGCAGAATTGTATGACCAAGCCTGGAGAGGAAACTGGTTAAGAGGCAGCAGGAGGATTGAGAGACAGATTGAGACCCATTCTGAAGTCTAGCTAAGTGGGTTGAATGAAAGTCTTGGTTCAAGGGTAGAGGAGTGAGCAGACAGACCAATGCCTGTGCGTGACTCATCTGAGGTTTGGTCCTACCTCCAGCCTCTGTGCAGAACTATGCTGGGATCTGTGGTCTGCCATGTATTTTGTGAAGGCCACTGAAGTCTGTGGGCAATTGCAGGATGCTTTCAAATGAGAAGAACTGTGGCCTTCTCCAGCCACCTTCAAGTCAGGTTCTGAGTTCACTGATGGAAAGAGAAGCATTGCATGTCCTGAGATGTGAGGAGAGGGGCAGGATGTGAAATCAGTGCTAATTCCTACTTCTGCCTCTTGTCAGGCAGGTGAGAAATGAAATTGAAAGGATTTGCACAGGGAGCTGGAGAGATGGTAGTTTTGGAAAAAAAAAAGAAAAAAAGAAAAAAAAAAAAAAAGAGAGAGCTAGATTCAAGTTCTGAGTGTTTTGAAGTTTTGGGGTGCTGAAATTTCCCAGGACATCTTATCATTTCAGTGACCTACTACAGGATCTGATTTTCTCAGAGAGGAGAAAGGAAGAAGGCGGCTCAGCACAGTAGGAAAGCTAGTGCCTTGTCTGGTGTCTCACAGTCAGGAAAAAGCAAGAGAAGTCTGTGGAGGGTTTTTTTCTTTTTTTTTCGAGTGATCATTGATGGGCACACAGGTCATTTCTAATTAAACCAAATTAACCTGACCAAGGTGGAAGATATTATAATAGAAACTAGGCTGTCGTTGAGAGCTTTAATTTTTGAGGCCAACTACAAGTATATATCCAGTGATTCTATACCTCTAACAGCCTCTTGAACAATTTAAGGGAAGATAAGGCTTTGTATACAAGCACATTGAAGTGCCCTGACTTCATGGCCTGCCTCTGAGAGTGATCCTGCCCAGGCTGGGCTCCCAACCCTGGTGCTTGACATGGGAAAATCCTGCTCCATATGCCCCTTTCTGTTGTGTTCCCTGTTTGTGCGTACTGAGAAATGTGAGGCAAAACACAATCCTTTCTTTATTCAGTATGGGAACAGAAAGGCCATTTTTTAAAAATTAATTCTTCTACGGTGTCCAGTGGAAGTAGCAGAAATCAGTAGCAGAGATCACTGCATTTCAGAAGTGAGTCTGAAAAATGCTAGGTATCCTCAAGGTATTATATTTTGTATTTTTCAAGCATTTGTTGTTGTGTAAAATATTACTGATAGAAACTCTTATTAAGGTATAAAAAAAAGCATAAAGACTAGCAATTTGCACCTCTTTAAAAATGAGCAGTACTCTTGTTGTTTTGATATACAGCTCAATTATCAGTTTGTATCTTTAAAGAGGTGTAACCTTTCTCTTTTAACTTGTTCTGCTCTCTTCTAGTTAGCTGGAAAGACATGGTTTTACTTTGCCTGTATTGTGCTTTCCTCTGCACAGTTAAATCCAAGCCAGTAACAAAAGCAGATTTTTAAAGAACTG
The DNA here is from genome assembly GCA_028571105.1 of Tragopan temminckii. Classification (NCBI taxonomy): domain Eukaryota; kingdom Metazoa; phylum Chordata; class Aves; order Galliformes; family Phasianidae; genus Tragopan; species Tragopan temminckii. Next base: position 2,397,064 of record JAOWBP010004015.1, read on the forward strand.
GAGTGTGATTCAGCTTATTGTAGCCTAGGCTATCAGAGTTGACTGGTAATCTTGCCGAAGAGTAGCCCTGCAGGTTATTAAGGAAAAAAAAAAATTAGTTTCTGAGAATATATCAACAAAAATTTCTTCATGCTTGAACAGTCACATACCCATAACCTTATTTATTAAACTGGCTCCAGGGAACAGTACAACCTTCAGCCTGCTATCGTGCAACAAACTCTGCCTGTTGGCAGAGCAATCTTGACTGATAATTCCCATCTTCCAGCCTGCCTTACCCTATCTGCTCAAATTACCACAGCTCTAGCACTCATGAAGGCACCTTCTACTACAACGTCCATTTGTCAGAGGCCAGCCCACTTAGACTGACTATCCTGGCATGACTGGGAGGCCTTAGAATTATGGACTCTGCATATTTTTTGCAATGTAAATACCATAAACAGGCCACATTATTAAACATTTGCAAATAATTCCTCTAGCTGGAAGATGCTTGATACCTTTTATGACAATTTTTTAAACACTTAACTGTGAAACTGTAATCTGATATTTATTTTCTTCCTATTTCACCTTTCACAAATACAGTGAATTTATTATCGGACCAAACACTAGCCATGAACTACCATCATTTTAATTGTTTTCCTCTGCTCTCACAGGGATAGTGAGGCTTGAAAATTAGCTCAGCTCTACCTGGGCTTCCACAGAGACTAACAGGCATACTGCAGGCTGCTAGGCACTCTGGCAAGCCACACTTTAACATTATCAGGAAACTCATCTCTCAAGGAGTAGATTTTCTCTGGCATTAGGGAAAGAAAATAAAACTGAAGGTGACAGTCTGGCTTTTCACTACATAAACCAAGGTTATGGAGAATAATTCTTGATAAGTCTGGCCCAGATCTTGCTGAAATCAAAAGGATTTCAATGGCCTTTAGGCCTTGTTAGTAAAGGCAGTCTTCAGTTTTAAAGATGACTTGCGTTTGAGTTGTTACCAGAAAGTACATGAAGTTTGGTTTCCATGGGTGGCTGAAGTGGGAACCCAAAGAAAAGAAAATGCATTTGAAGTACTGATCATCTGCACTTCATGCTGAGGATTTTATTAGGTCCCAAATCATACAGAGAAGTCATACAAAGTAATATTCAGTAAGAGATATTCAATTGTCTTCAGTTGTATATGTACAATTTAAAAGTCTCAAACAATTGGGCTTTAGCTCCTTTAAATGTAAAACCTTTAATGCAAACTGAACTACAGAAAGGTTGCTGAGTTCTTGTCAAATCTGCTAGCAATTGATTATACAGGGAAAAGCACAGCACATCATCTATCAGCTCACTGCATGGGGGAATGATTAGTTTCTTTTGATCGTTGATTGGGGTATATTAGATCTCAAAATGAATCCACTCCTCTAGCTTTTAAAAAAGAGAACAGTCGCTCCTGACTGAACATTGGTATGTATAGGAAGTTCATAAATGTGAAATACAGGGCTGCGGCACAAAAATATTTGAAAAACCAAAATCTTGGTCTTAGTCTCAGCTTGATTTATCTTTGTGCTGCAGGCAGGAGAGCTGTCCCCAGTGGCGATGTTCTTTAGTGGCTTACACAGACTCTGCACTGGTGAAAATGTTGTCCTTGAAATCACCAAGGAATATCTTTATTTCAATTTCAGCTTGAGGTTATCATTACAGTACATTTTAAAGATACATCTAATTCCCAGTTCATACATGGAAGTCATACAAATTATTGATTTTAGCCCAGATCATTAAGAATTTTAACACAGACAGTGGCTACTCAGATAAAAGAGGTTCTATTAAGAGCTTAACAAAGGTTAATTTTGTTATATAATTAACTCATCAGCTAATGAGCTAAAGACAACTTTATCATTTAATTGCTACATCTGGTAAAAAGTTCAAAGAGGAAAAACAACAGCTTTCAACATCTAAGTGCTTAGAGTAGTAGCCATGCTTATTCCCTCACCCCAAGGAAGGTTAAAATCCAGCCCCTCTTACAAATCCTTTCTCTTTGTGTGTCACATTTATTTCTTCAATCTGCTTATGTGAACAATTTCTTCAGCCTGCCTTGCTGTCGCTATTCTCATGTATTGAGGGGATAATATTTAAAATGAAATCGAGTGATGAATTTGTAAGCAAACTTCTGAAAGCATTCAAATCAGAGGGATGAATAGTGGTCCAGTGAAGGATGACAGTATTCACAGATGCTGGGTTCTGCACCTGGAATGGAGAAATGCCCGGTACAGACCGGAAAACAAGTGGTTTGGGAGCAGCTCTGCAGAAAGGGACCTGGGAGTGCTTAGTCAACAAGAGACTCAACATGAGACAGCAGGGTGCCCTGGCAGCCAAGAGAGTAAACTGCATTTTGGGGTACATTAAACACAGCACAGCTCTCTGGTCAAGAGGTGACCCTCCAAATATATTTAGTGTTGGTGCTGCTTTAGCTTGAATATTTTGTTTGTTCCCAGGCTCCACAATGTAAAAAGGATGTTCAAATACGTGAATGCATCCAGAGGAAGGCAACAAAACTGATATAAGGGTTGGAGGGCATATCCAATGAGGAGAGGCTGAGGAAACTTGGGTTATCTAATTATGAGAAGGCTGAGAGGTGACCTCGTTGCTCCCTGCAGCTTTCTGAGCAGGGGAAATGGACAGGGAGGTGCTGATCTCTGCTCCGTCATAACTGATGATAGAACACAAGGGAATGGCACAAAGCTGCACCATAGGAGGTTCAGACTGGATATTAGGAAAAAATTATTTACCATAAAGGTGGTCAAACACTGGAACAGCCTTCCTAGAGATATGATTGATGCCTCAAGCCCATCGGTGTTCAAAAGGCATTTAGATAATGCCCTCTAAAACATACTTTAAATTTGGCTAGCCCTGAAGTGCTCAGGCAGTTGGACTTTATGATCTCTGTAGGTTTCTTCCAACTGAACGATTTTAATCTACTCATTCCCTGATCATCCCTTCAGTCCCTGAGATTATTCAGTAGCTTCTGGAGGAGTTTGATAGAGGAAAGGGGGAGAAACATTTCAGTCAGATAAGAGGAGAAATCTCATTCCTGGTTCCTTTTGATGTCAATCTACCTGTGGACTAAAAATGAAATCCAGAAGTTTAGTCAATCCCTGACGCTAATGGAAAAAATGTTTAGTGGCACAAATGCCCAGCTGCCATAATTTGTACTGGGAAGTATAACAAATTTTGTCGCCTGAGAATATGTCTCATTGTCTATGGTGGGACCTTGTTTTGGGCCTTGAGCTTCCACCAAGCAGAAGAGTCACTGGCCTGGGTTCTTTGGTTTGAGTCACTTCTTTCTATTCATTTTCAGGATAGCTTATGTTGATTGAACATGTAGTTGAATGTGTAGAAAAGAGTGACAATGTGCAGTTCTTACTGTGTTTAACTGCTGATGAGTGGCAACACTGATAAAAATGAGCTGTGCTGTTCCTGCCACTCTGAATGGGGCAGAGTAAAGAAATTGGCAGTGCTTTGGCAGTAGATGGTATTAGATATGGCAAAGCAAGGAAGGAAAAAACTGGATGAGAGTGAAGTGGAAAAGTCCGAAAACATAAGAAATAGAGAAGGTCTGGGGCAGAGAGAGTAAGGAAGAGGCAGGTGAGGTATGCCTGCCCTCATGAAGGTAGAAAATTTAAAAGATGAATGGCAAGACCACAGTTTTTGCTTAAGTTTGAAATTCAAGCAGAATATCTGTCCTTATGCCTTACACCTCCTTGACATGATGAGAAACTTTCCTGCAAACAGGCACCCTGACAATGACAAACCAAATCCTCATTAAAACAAGGAAAGGTTAAGGGGAAAAAATAACCTATTTAAAATGAGGTAACTCAACAGTCTTTGAGCTGTAAATTGACAATAGGATTTATATAAATCCATAATTGTATCTCTTTTACCTGCAGTTAGGCTAGTTAATGATGAAAAAAGTATACAGTCTATCGTGAGGTTTTAATGAGGATTCTTTTTGCAGAGTTAAAAAAATCCACCAAATTAAATTCTGCCAATTTACTCCATTGCAAATTGAGCGCCACCCTGTGCGCAAAAAAAATCAAGTAGCTTAAATCAGTTACAGCTAAATGTGTAAGTCAGCGTGTGCTTTAGCCTTTAGTCATGAAGAATATATTAGATTTTAAAAATAAATGGCTTTCTGCTGAGTCTTCATTGCAATGGCTTTCTGACTTTTAATTAAATTTTCAGTACTTGTGGGTGCTTCTTCATGTACTTTGTCCACAGAATTCACAGCATCTCTATCATTGTGTGCCATGGATAACCAGACCGGATTATTGTTCCTTTGTTAATCACTAGTACAGTACCTGGAGATTTTTTTTTCTCTTGTAAGAGGAAAGCATTTATTCTACAATAATACTTTATAAAAATGAAGCAAGAATGCATAAACTGAACATGCTTAACAGTAGCCAGTACCTCATTACACTTTGCTCATTACACACTTCTGGTCTCTTGCATCTGTGTTAAACGAATTTAATGTAAATTAATAAGTACAGGTTTGCATCATTTGGAAAGAAACTCATAAAGAAAAGGAGAAGCAGCAGGCACTGCTGGCCTTGGCAAGGAGCTCTGGTGCCTGCAGCCGTCGGAGGAGGCTGCGGCTGCTCATGAGGTACTGTGAGATAAACCCTGTAAAACTGGGTATTGCATCTCCCAACCACAGCACCAGTGCTGTGAGGGCTTGCTTCACACAGCTGATTTCTACATGAGAATGGGGAAGAGAGGTATAAAGCCTGTTAACTGTTTTCTGCATCTTCGTGATTCCTGATGCCAGCTCTGGGCTTGGGTTGGTTGGCCCCAAAGAGCATGCCCCACCACCCTGCCCGACCACAGGGCCAGTGTGCCAGCTCCCCCGCTCACATGAGGTAGCAGAGGTTGGTGCCCATCTTGCCAGGGAGCCCTACATATGTGTAGGCTGCAGCTGCTGCCTCGCTGCCCCAGGAGACCAGCTGTGGTGGTTCATGGCCTCAAAGCACCCTGTGAGGTGCACACAAAACGGTGTTCCTCACTTGGCTGGTGGGCTGCCTGCCTTCCTTTCCCATCCAATCCTGCTGTGTCTGCAGGCTTTGAGAAGAAAATCTTCATTTGAAAGACATCAAAGTGTGTGATTTTGTCAGGGGCATGTGGGGTGAAGAGGTGGGCTAGGGATGGCCATTGGCAAGCTGGGCTTCATCACCTTCTGCCAGGATTTGTGGGGATGAGAGCAGGGGCTGTGTTGTCAGTGCTGCCTGCAGCCATGTTCCATAGCAGAGTGGCTTGGATGACAGCCTGAATAGGACAATTGTCTTTGTGTCTATGAGGCAGATTACACAATCATGGAAATGTGACAGGAAGATGCAAAGGTTTAAGAAATATTCTTAGATTCCCCCCACCCATCAGCACTCATTGAGCCTAATAAAAATGAATGTGACCAGGCAGTGGTGGACCTATCATGCACCTAATTTCAAGTGTCTTATCACCAATTATCCCCACATGTATCCGTTCTTTTTACCTGATGGATGAAGATTGACTCTCAGACCTGGACTCCCTTCTTCCTTTCTCAGCGTTGCTTGCAGCGTGTCATTTTTCCATCTGTCTGCAGCTGCCTCTTTAAAGGCTACGGCCCAACTCACTGCACTGTTTGTCTGTTTTGTCTGCAGCCTACTGTCAGTACTGGAGGTTAGTTTTCCTCCTTACATAGTTGTTTTATTACGGGAGAGCAGGGAGGCTCTTCCTGGAATTTGGTGTAAACCAATTTCACAGGGAGCTGGACTTGTATAAAGGAGACTTTAATGGGGATTTCAGAGAGGTACTGGGGGTAGAGAGAATAATGGACACACTCTTTTTTAAGCATAGGAAAATTATGAATTGGTATTCTCCTTGCAGAATGTTTCACATTAACCTCTTACAATATCTGCTGGAGCAGGCTGGAAAGCTAGAATTATGGTGGGGGTGGGAGAGAGGAAATTTGGGATGCTTGTTAGTTTTTGCTTTGTGTCAAAATTAACAGTGCAATTTTATGAGAGGGAAAATAGAGCAGGCAGAACTAGCCCTTCCTTCTCTCTCTCCTCTTTGTTATGTGGCTGGTGGTACTCACTTTGGGAGTGGCCACACCTGGTTCAGCCAGTTCATGGCCTCTTTCTGAACAAATCTTAGGGTATGCAGTGTTTTGGTGTGGCTCTGTGTAACAAGAAGTGCTGGGGCCAGAAAGGCTTTGCCCCACTCTGTGCTGGCAGGATGTGTTTTGGTCACAGGCCATGCGGGCATGAGAGCAGAGCAGTCAGGAAACCTGTCTGCACCCATCTGTGCTGACATTTGTGGGGGTTTTAATCTCTCCTCTTGTGGGTGTTCTGCAGAAAGGGCCCCAGGGCATAGTTTCTATAAAAGCTTTTCTTTTTGACTTCTTTGCAATGAAAGATGTTTTTTAGCAAGAACTCGCAGTCCACTTCTGTCTGCTTGTTGCCATTCTGAGCTACTAGCTGTTAGGTACTTCTCATCTGGGTAAACAGAATTTTTTTTATTGCTATTGTGTCACTTACTTGAGACTGGATTGGGTGACTTATGAGGAGGTGTTCAGGGAAAGTACCAATAGAGAGGACAAAAAAACAGCCCTATTTTCAGTTCTTGAAGAACAATTTGTGTGGTACGTATCAATGTATTCAAATACTGTAAGCAAAGTTGCTAGATACCTTAAGCATTCTCCAGCTGATCCATATGAGCTCTCATTTGTACAGATTCCTAAAAACCAAGCATTCTGACCTAGATCAGCACCAGCCCAGCAGTAAGGAGCTGGTCTTTTTATTCGGCAAGGTATCCTTCTTGTCAAAATGCATTTACATAGAGCCCTGCAGCCTATGCACTAATAGCACCTCCCCCTGCTTCTGCCTCCTAGTGGGCTGTCTGAAGGAGGCTATACATATGTATTAAGTTATTAAGCAGTGGTATGGGTTCTCACAAGTTCAAACGCAGAGCATGCTGTGCTTATGCTCAAACGTCTCCAGGAGGGCCTGGATTAATAGAAATGCAAATGGAGCATCTGCACAAGGCCATATGATTAGAGCCTTCCCCCTCACACCTCAAAGTCAAAAGCAGAAAAACACTGCATGTGAAATACAACCAAAAAACCTGGTGATATAATATGCAAAGTCTGTTACCAATTTCAACAGCAGTCAGCAAAACATTGAGCCTCACCCCACTTTAAGCACTGTTGCCCCTACCTACTCAAATGTAATTGTTTTAATCAGCATTGAATTACTTGGGTCTGCAGAGCCCATGGTGAGGCTTGTCTTTGCCTGGGATTCCACTGAACTTCAGCTCAGTCCCATTCAACAGGAGGGTGAGGGCTGCTAGCCTGAGCTGAAAAGATCTACTTTGTGTCAACTTCCAGAGTTCTTCCTGTACTGGTGGGAGCTTTGAATGTGGCACAGGTTAGTAAAATCAGTCATTAGTAAAACCAGCTGGGGCAGATGCACTCTGTTCAGTTCTGCTTTCAGACAAAGCAGCATAGGCATGAGTCCCTGTGGATGTATTTCCTTTCACCTTACATCAGAACTGGATTCACTTGAGCCATTTCTTGCTGTGTGCAGGCTTTACATCATTCTGGAGATGCTCATTCAGCCGTTGTGTGAACTGGTGTGGCATTCTTTGATATTGGTTCCTGTTGTCAAGGATGTGGAATAACCAGGTGTCAGTGAAGTTATCAGTAAGATTTTTGGTCCCGTCCAGGTCTGTGGGATATAATGAGAGAAGGGTTAGTTCCTGAGGGATAATGAATGAGTGATTTGCAGGAAATACAGACTTGTGCCTGCTTGTTACCCATACAATCAGGTGGATTTTTTTGTCACTTCCTGGTGGTCCATCTTCTCAGGTGGTAAAGTTACTTCAGGTGCAAGTTACTTCAGGCATCCTCTGGCCAGGGAATTCTGAAAAGGCTGTCTTACCACCAAAAACTGTGTTGGATAAAGTCTGCAGGGACAGAAGGTCAGCTGCTTTTTACCTGTTTGCCAAGTCAATCCAGCCTTGAGAGGCCCAGCAAAAAGAGGTGATTGCCTTTATCCTCTACATGAAACCAACTTTCTTTGGGACGTGGATCTGCTTTCGGCATGTTTCAGAAAGTGCTTCCTCAAGCCTCACCCTTACATACCTGTACACCATGGGTGTATTTATAGAAGCAAACATAGTCCCCTATATTTTTGTAAGTGCAGATACTGTAGAACATGCTTTGCTTCTGTCCTGTTACTATATCCACTTCACCAAGAAGCCATCTTTGCATTGGTAAGGTTTCTTGGAATAGGAACTCAGCTATGACTCTAAATCTAGATTGCTATTAGTGATTCTGTCAGACTAAGAAATCAGACAGTGTTTTTTCATACCTTGAGGGGTTTTTACTTAGCTTATCCTTGAAAATGATTCCCCTTAAGGTACAGGCAATATATTCACAGATGTTTACTGTTTTTCTGAATGAGAGAGCAAGCTCTGGAGTTCTTCCATGCCCTAAAATAAGGCTCATGAGCAGCTGTTGTTTCCTGTACAGTCATTCTAATCCATATATAAAGGATAAAAACACTTCTAGCCTATGACTTTCTGTATGGGAGTGAGGAAACTAACCTGAACGTAATGCAACTTATGTTGTGAAGGACAATCCCATATATCAGTTTCAGTACCTTTCAGTTCATTATTAACCCTACAGAGCAGCTGGTGGTGATGCTCACTGCTTTGAGTAACTTTAGCAGCTAAAAGACACCTAAGACACTGAAGTTGTTTCTTCAGAAGCAACTGCATTGCTCTCTGACTTTTTCTACTTGTTATTGTAGTCTTGCGTTCCGAGAACTCCTTTCATACATCTGCTGCAGCAATCATCTTCCTTTAGAAAATCTGGAGAATTTCCACCTCTTAGATTTGTAAGCATAAAAGCAAACTGAAAAAAAAAAGAAACTCTTAGAACTATATGTTCCATTTTTTTTTTGGCCAAAAAGTAGGGGAAAATCTGTAGGTTTTTTGCAGGCAGTTAAAAAGGGACTCTATTTCTGAGGGAAGTAAAATTTCGAATATGTGAGAGCTGCTCCAAAAGTAATGCCTCATATTTTATAATGTCAGAGGGAATTGATGGCAGTATGACAGCAGAGGTTGAACTTTCCTGACAGCATTCCATTACATGTAATTGCTGTGTGACAGATGGCAGCAGAGGGGCAGTCTGACACGGAAGACTGTGTCTTCCGGTATTGCTGTGCCATTCTGAATGGCATCTGACACGGAAGTGCAGATGAACAAAAGGTCTGTCACTGAATTCCTCCATGTGAAAAAAATGGCACCTATTGACATTCATCAACACTTGCTGAACGTTTATGAAGACCAAACAGTGCATGAGGCATACCGAGGTGGTGGGTGGTGTGTTTCAGCAGTGGGGACAGCGATGTGAAATGCAAGTCAGGGACTTGCTCAGGGACATGATTTAGCGAACGGTTGTTAGAGTTAGGGTACTATGGTTAGGTTGTGGTTGGACTTGATGGTCTTTGAAGTCTTTTCCAATCTGAGCAATTCTATGATTCTGTGATTCTATAAGTCACGTTGTGGATGGCCATGCAGATATTTATGAGTGTGGCATGCAGGCTCTTGTACATGGTTGGCAAAAATACATAGCTAATTGTGGTGACTATGTTGAAAAAGAGTGTTCTGTAGCTGAGAATTTGCTTTACCAATTAGTGTTCTTGTGTTCTTTGTTGTTATTTTCATGGGGATAAATAGGAGGCATTACTTTTGGAGCAACCTATCCTTACACAGTGTACCTGGAGATGTTCAGTCCTGTCATCCTATTTAACATTCATAGGACAAAGGAATGAGGAATCAGGAGTGACTCTTCTGTTCAGTGTCAGAATAAGGGAACTGTGAGCTGTAGCTCTGCTATGATTTGTTAAGTGCCAGCATCCTTCTTTGCAGTCTACCAGTGGAACACCAGTGCAACTGTATGCAGGCCATGACTGTTCAAAGGTATCTCTGTATTTATGTGTGTTAGTTAATCAATTTATTTTTTTTAGTCAGCAGATATTACTGTGGTGTTTGCAGTTTGGTGAAGAAAGGAATAAAGGAAACAATCCTTTCAGATTAGAATGAGAATCTGACTTCTGATATAATGTGGCCAGGATGAGCATAAATCCAACAGGAGAAGAGTTCCATTCCTGTCCAACCAGTTGCTGTAACTCCACATAAAAACAGCAATATAATTTTGGGAACCTGATGTGTTTTGCTTGTGACTTCCATGATTGACTCAGAACAGAAGGAGGAATGCAGAAATACATGTACTATTTGAGATACAACATAAATATGCAGTAGTTAGAAAAAAGTAATATAACAAAGTATTTTTATTTGTTCAAGATGTGAATTTGTACTGAAAAAAAGAAAACCCCACAAAAAACATTGCCATCAATTCAGTGTGGTCTAGAAGCTACTTTCATATCTAAAGCAGTTGTTTGCTATATATAATTTATTTTGATTTAAGTAATAGCAAGTAGCTTCCTATGTGAAACTTTGGTTATTCTGACACATTATAAGAGCTACAGCAATGAGCTAAAGCACCCAAATAATCTTCCAAACAGGAGCTCTGCCTTTCATCTATTTAGAGAAAAATTCTCTCTCCTATTGGTGGGGTGGAGCAGCGTATTTACAAGTGCAGATATGACCAAGTAGCATAAGAACAGACTAACAAACTCCTGGTTCACTGCTGCCCCACACCTGGAGGTGCAGATGGGATGCCCTTGGCCTGCTTCAGGGCAAAGCCAGTCAGGTATATATAAATCACATTAAAATAGTTTAGTTCTTGTAGAGATGCTTTCAGCTCTGTGGCAACAACAAATGCTGAGGAAAACAGTTGTACTGGTAACTTCTGAAATTATTCCAGCCATGTCCAGTAGAGAAAGTCTCTTGCTGCATCTTGCATCAGAATGTCCCCCAAAATATTCAACTCCTGCTCACTGCAGTAACTGAGCCCTGCCACTTGAGCGGATGCTCTAGATTCCAATGAGGCATTTGCATAGGGGGATATTGCTAGGGCCTGATCCACCATTGTAAAAGCACCTGAGGTGCTGTGAAGCTGGGTGGCATGTCAGTACACAGCACTGCAAATGCATATTGCTGGCAGTACTGTGAAGTAAAGGGAGAGCCTGGCTGACTGTCAGATCTCACCTTGGCTCTTCAGGATAAAGTTAGATGCATAGCGGATTTTGAGGTGCTCTCCAACACGTTTGATTGGGAATGTAGTAAACGTCACTGAACAGAGTCCTCTGTTGCTGTTTTCATCAAGTCGCTTCTCAGAGCAGCATAGCAGAGTAACTGTTGTTTAGGATAAGTGTACTGCAAAAAAAAGTAACAAATTACTCTTTCAGGGAGGCTTATCAGTGGACAAGGTACCCAAGATGTGCAGATGCATTAAAGAGAAAATAATCCAGGTGCCCAAGATGAGTCCAGAGTCTATGGTGAAGAAGAACACTTGCTTGGCTGTGAATGCCATTTGAAGGTGACTGTTTTTCATAAAATAAACAGGATCTTCTCTGTCAGTGCCTGGGTGGTCTCTCTCTGTGCAACAATTCAAAGGCACATCCTACTTCTTAATTCAAATGCATGATGTGTGTTCAGACTGTTCTGACTCACAGCCATGGCTGCACGGTTGGTGCTGGAGTAAGAAGGACCCAGTCATAGTGCAAAGGTCAGGTACACTTGGAGTGTTGCTACCGGACGACACAGTGTTCTCCACAACAGTCATGGCTGGGGCCTTCCCTGCTTTGCACTTAATTGGTATATAAGAAATTAAGCATCTTCTTGCCAGATCAGAGCCATGATGGATTATGAAGCTTCACAGTCCTCTAGCTCCAGGAAGGGATGAGAGATTAAATGGCTTATTCAGACAGTTACAGCAGGCTTTGAGTAAAATGGGAGTAAAATCATCCAATTCCTTTCCTTCCTTGCCTTTTTGCTCCTGACATTTAACATTAGATCCTTGTGTTATTTTCTCTCTTGTATCTATCATCCTGTTGTTTTTCTGGTTTTTACAATTTGGTGGCACTGCATGGGAGATGAAGTTGAACATTAGCCTGTAAAAACTGAGAATGATGTGAAGCAGGTTCTAACAAAATCAGTTTTATTTCAGTGACAACTTATAGGACAGATTAAGGAGAAGCAAAAATAGCTTCATATCAGAGATTCCTGGATACATGTTCTGCTAAAAGATAGCTGTCTTCACATAGTAACTTTCTGACTTCTGTATTTATGGTCCTTCCCCTTGTGTGTGCTTTTGAAGGCCACAAGGAAGAGCTTTATTTACAGCAAAGTCATCCTCTTCAGTAGCAGTCACCTAATACCAGACAGGTCAGTTTTAGTTTTCTAGGGATCCACTGAGCTGAGTCAGTGGTATCCTGTGGACTGCACTGTATGTCAGTACTTCAAAATCACTTCAGTTGCCAGCTGGGAGTCTCCCAGCCATTGCTGTGCCTCTGCTCTCCAAAGTGTCACAAGAAATAGTGATCTCTGCGTGTTTGGCTTCCCTTTGAAATGTTACAAGAACACTCTTTTTTGCTGTGTTTTAGCATACTGTAAGAGCATATACCCAAGGGACTCCCAGATCTGAAGAAAAGGCAGCTGTTGTTTTGGGTGACTTTTTAAAAATATATAGGTTCCTATCCTGTTTTCAAAGTCCGCCTAGTTTTATTGGTATTATGCTTCCAGTTGCCCCACGCAAACTTAAGCTGAGATGTATGTATTTTTTTGACTACTAAACTGCAGGGATAAAATTATTTTATGAATGGCACTGTTGTTGGTTTGCTTGCTGGCTGCTCTTTACTCTTTTTTGTCTTTCCAGTATCTTTCCCCTCAAAGCAGATTAGTAAACAACCAAATAGTGGCCCCAGCAGAAATGTCCATCTAAATGCAAATGCTGATCAGAGGCTGACACTATGATTTTATACCCGGAGAAGGCATAGGAGAAAAGAATCAGAATTGTGGCTGCCTGGAAAACAAGCATAAAGCCTTCTAGTGGTACCCCCCACCTCCCAGAAGCTCAGTCATTTTAGGTAATACCACGCAGAAAACTGAACTGCTATAACGTTAAAGTGAATCACTGCAGTGATACAATAGATGTCCAGAAGGAACTGGGAAGGACAGGATTAGACCTTTCAGATACCTTTCTGCCTGGGCTAAATCTCCAGCACACCATCTTGCAAACTCTAAGCATGGAAGGAGGCCAAGATATCCCTTCCCTAAAAAATGACACTGAGCTACCATGTGAATTTAAGACAATATGTTTTAGCATGGAAACATGACACTGGTCATCAGGAGACCACAGAGAGGAGTCATTTTGTCTAGAATTAGGATGCATACCTAAAATTTGATGCATACACCCGAGCTAGTTTTGCAGTTCTCCTGCTGAGCCCATGGAGAAACACAGGTACTTTAAAGTGTGATTTATCTCCTTAGGAAGATGCCTAAAATAATGAAAACAGTTTACATCTACCAGGTGCCTATAAAGGGAATTGAGGATGACCAGTTTAAATTCAGACTGAATGCACATCTCTGAGAGGAACCTCAGCCCTGTTTTCCCCTCAGATGTGGCCAGTGTCATGGATCATGGTTCTGCAAAAACCCTTGTATTTTCCTGTGCTTCCTGTTGTTTATGTGACAGAATTTCTTTCTCAGAGTCTGAAATTCCAAATTTCTGTTGCAGCTTTGTAACTGTTATAGTAAAAACAATGCACAAATATGTCAGCTAACATGATTAAACTGAGCTTCCCATGAGAAACTCATCACTTCACTCTTTGTCACTCAAAAAGAAGAACAACATGGTTTTTCAGTAGGTTTAGGATCCCTTCACAAGGGAGTCCTCTGGGTAGCAGAATATAAATAAATAAATAAATAAGTTTAAGACGGTATGTTATGTCTGTGGACAAGTAATGGCATTGAAAGCGCTTGTGAAAATTATCTTGGACTTTTAGAGACATAACTAGTTTCAGATAATTGAATATATGATGCATGTGCTACAAAGCAATGGATTCTGTGGTAGGCTAAGTTTCCAGAAACAACCATCTTAAACCTGTGAAGGGCTCAGGAACATGGTGGGTGTTTAGCATGTTTGATATCTAGACTGGCTGCTTATAGACCTGATATATGTAGACATGGGGGCCCCTGCATTTGAGAACCTGGGCTACGTCTTTAAATATGCAGTTTTATACTTGGATTTTCTTCCTCTCTGGACCTGTTTCTATTTTTCCTCTTTCCTCTGTCCATTTCCTTTTTTGTCCCTCATGTTATTCTGCAGGATTTATCCCATTTAATTTCACTTTCCCAGCTTACCCTGACGATATCCAGGGTCTGGCTGGCTCTTGTGGGCAGTCTCATCCCTTAACAGGGCTGCAGCTGACCTTAGTGAGCAATAGTCTGTTGCCTGAACTAACTGAAATACAAGAGTTCACTGTGTATGCTAGGTATTCTTAGTCTGAAGAGACCTTCTAGTACCTCTAGGGCTTCCTTTCTAGATGCTATATTAAGATGCAGAAGATGTAGGTGAAATTTCAAATTCCAGGGAGCTTCAGAGTTACTTATCTCAGACTTTGGAGATACATGAGCAATCTGAGTGAATGAGCCCTAGATCCCAGTTAATATTAGCACCAGCTAATAGCAGCGAGAAAGGAAAAATAATTTCTGACTCTGACTGTAACCAAAGGACTTGTCTTGAATTCTGTTCCAGTGCATTCTGCTGTGGACTCTACATGTATGTTTTGGCATGATGCAGGAACTTTCTAAACTGAATTTCCATGGAGAAATAAGAGTTACTAATATGTTGCTCAAAGTTGAAAATTAAACAATATTGCACTTCATAAATAGAGTGCTAATGGTAAACAATGAAACAATCAATTTCTCCTTGTTAAATAACAACACAAGCTGAAAAATTAACCAGTTTGTTTCACACACTTGGACTAATGGAGAACCAAGTGAGACTTAACTTCCTCTCACCAGTGAATATGGTCTAGAGAAGCAGTGCTAATCGAGGCAGCATTGGTGGTAGTAAACAAGTCAATGCTCTATTTATTAGAGCACTGGAACATGCATAATACATTGAGCTCTAGTTATCAGTTGAAAGTTGCACAAGGCTGGCAAAATAGTCTGTTGTATCTCTACTGGAAGAAGATTGTTTCTGTGACAGGAAATCCATATGTCTGGGAGGAGAGGCTTTAATTTAGCAGAAGGTGAGAAGAGTGCCACGTGTGGAGCGAGTGGCTTGCTCTCGACTTAGCTGCCATTCAATAATTACTCTACATGGATCACTAATACAGCAAAAGATACTGTCAATCATTCAACATTCTGCCTTTGTAAGCTTCTTAATGCTGCTTAGTTCTGACTAAAAGTTGAGAAAAAAGCAAGGATAGTATTTAAAAAATGCAAAAAGCAAAGGTAGGTCAGATTTTGTTTCCACGAAATGTGCAACTTTTCCCATGCTTCTGAAATGTGTTTGTTGGAGTCCAATTCAACATAATGACTTGTTGCAATGCTGCATAGATGTGGATTAGATATCAGCATGGCAGGTTCGACTTAGGGAAGCCTGTGCTTTAGTCCTTGCACTCCGTTTTTGACCTGCTGGATGACACTCTTGTGCAATTCATCACCCACCTACAAGATAGGGAAGATGATAGTGCCCATTGTAAGGAGCTTAGAAAGTGAAAAAGTGCCATGTGGAAGATCAGTAAGGAGTGGTAATTTTCTTCTTTCTACTTGAAATATATTTTGAGCTCACTGGTTCTAGCAGAAATAGCCACGATGATCACATTGGTGGGAATTTCTTCTCATCAGGGTGAAGTTTTCACTTTTCTGCATTAGCTGACCATTTATCTGTACTTGCCTGATTATGCTGCCACTGAGCAAATTTTATCTGTTCCTAATTTAATAAAGAATAGATTTAGCACTGGGACAGTTGGAAGATGGTCAGATAGACCAGCTAAGCATATTGGAAAGTAAATGCTATTCAATAAGCTTCAATTTATGCTCATAAAACTAGTTAAATCTTCTGAACAGTCACTTGTCTTCCCTGAGGAGTTCCTGATTTTGTTTTTGTTAAAATACAGGCAACAGTCTTTATAGTAATGTGATTTTTTGTAACTAATTCTTCCTCATGCTAAGTGCAGACCTTGATCTTAGCCAAAGTCAAAGAAGATATTTTCAGTTTAAGAACAGCTCCATTTTCTGTAGCTAGTGGTGTTACCATTTCTTTTCTAACCTCACATCATGACACACAAGAAATGTGATTCTGCAGAACTGCAGATTCTGGAGAAGATAATGAAAATTCATAAAGAATTGATAAAAAGAAGAGGAAGTATGAAGGATATTCCTGAAGAAGCTGTATCAGTAGGGGAGTTTCTATTACAGGTAACTGGAGTAAGTCCCTCAGGAGTCTTCTGTTTTCATCTATTTATTAAACAACTAAGAGAGTAAGACAAACTATAAATTAATTATACTTGCCAGTGACATAAAGTCAAAGCAGTGGTGAACATAGATAATGCGATTCATAGACAACAGGGGGCCAAATTTTCTCCTTGCTTACACCTGTTCACTCTCACTGAAGTCGATGGGATTGGACAGGTGTAACTGAGGAGAGAATGTAGCCTCAGGCCTTTCTGGAAAGGGGTGGAGAGCTGGTAAAGATGTTTAATGTTAATAAATATAAGTCTTACCCATTAGCTTGAGATGCACAGAAGACAAAGAACAATGTGGGCAGACATGAGGTGCACAAGATGTAGTGTGACTACTTTGCATGCAGGAGCTCTGGTGACTTCAGGGGTTGCTGTGGGAGCCCAACCCAAAGCCAGGTAGCTTTGGTGGTGGATGCGGGGAGTTGTGCTGATGAACGATTTTGAGTGTTTTGTTCCGTGTGAACAACCTGCAAGGCAACTGCAGCACAGCATATGCCTGTCATGTTCTTTATTGGTGACTTACATATATAGCAGCACTAACTACCTCTTATCAATTAAGAGTTTTGTCTCATAAACAGATAAGTGCCAGAACCTCTCAGCCCTGTAGTTCTCTTGCTCAAACTGTTCATCAGACTCTTGTCTGATAAAAGGTATCCACAGCCTTATATATTCATTCACAATCTAAATCTCAGGTTACCAAGGTAACAAGCAGGTTAATCAGCTCCACCACACTTTCCTTAATTGAGGGAGAGCACTTCATCCTCCACTTCAGTCAGCCACGTACAATAGCCTTTTTTAGTTGGCTCTCATAGACTGGTTTCGATCCACTTGACTCTGAAACAGTCCACCTCTTCAACTATAGTGTACAGTACTGTACACTAACAACAAACGTGATTGAATTGCTGAATTACATAATGTGCTTTCCAACTGTCTTGTGCCACAATGTTCATACATAATTTATATTGGAATTGCATTAGGTTGTGTCCTTTGCATGAGATTGGCTGTGTTATGGCATATGTATGGCTCTGGACCTGTGATGGAGGTAGGGCAGAGTCAGTGTATGTTAGCATGGATTTGGGAGAATGGCCCATGGTTGAAACAGTGCAGGGGTGCACAGGGGTTGAACAGCTTTTCCTTGACTCTGCCAAGGCTTGCCTGTGTGCCAAAGCTAAGTTTCCCATCCCATTTACCTTACTTTCCCATCTGTAAATGGGAAGCTTATTTCCTGAAGATGTACTGCTGATTTAGATTCAAATTCTTATCATGTGTGATGTGCTCCAAGGCAATCTGTGCCAATTTCTCATTTTTTTCTGGTACCCCTCACCTCTCAAAATTTAAAAGAAAGAAAACGCAATGCTATATTAAGTGCTTTCAGCAAGCACTTAGAGCCTAGTGGCAGTCCCTCCCACCACCACCATCTTAAAACTCACAGAATGTTTGATACAGAGAATTTAAGTGATTGGACATTCTGCTTAAGCAGGGAAGCATTTAGCTGTAACTGAAATGCAGCTACCTCTGCTTTGTAGTACGTATTTGTCATGCACAGAAAGAGTATCCAGCAATTACAGACAGAAACTAAACTGCTCATAGCAATTTGCAGGAGGATTCAAGTAGGAAGAATGAATTAGAGTTGCAGTATTACTACAAATGATGCAACTTGTGGCAGGGAGCCTATATTTATCATACACGTGTATGAAGCCTCCAGTTTTACGACTGTCTCGTGAGATGGGAGCCATAACAGTACAATGCCCTCTAATGCCAGGATGGAGAGTAAAGCAAGTAGCAAAACTTTGCCCTAGTTCCTGAGTGCAAGATTTCCAATGACCTCCTCACTGGTCACCGCTGTAACCCCAAAATCACCTAATGCCACACAAGTACTCCTTAATTTGAAAAAAAAAAAAAAAAAAAAAAGCAGATATACAGGGAATTTAAAACTAGCACATTCTTTTGATGTTTGTCACTGTAAACACAAAAGGTTGATTTGCGATGAAAACAGGCTTCAGATTTTCACCAGTACGGGACTTCTAAATGCCTGCTACTAGCAGCGCCTTTTTATTTATTGTGGTGTGTGCCTCTCTTTAAGTTTGGGAATCATCAAATAGGGTAGACTCAGCCTTTGTAATGCAACCCTCTAGGAACAATTTTATTCAGTCAAAGTAATACTGAGACCTTGGAGAGGAGAATGTATCTAAAAAGCGTATTTTTTTTAAGGGAAGCCCTCGCACCAACCTTCTATTCTGTATTATCATTAACAATTTCTGCTAACCCAAGAAGATACAGTGCTTTCTACAGTGCAAACCAAAGCTCACTCAGCTATGTTAGAAGCAGATTTTTGAATCCCTTAGTTCCTCAAGTCTTTAATACTGCCCGTAAATCTTGACAAAATTACTTTTTCAGGCTTCAAACAAGGCTTTTTTATGAACTTTTCCAACTGTCACCTTGAGAAATATCTAAATGACCCAAGAACTACTTAGATTTTCTGCACTGTGTAAACCAAAATTTCACAACTGCCTATAATTTGAAATATTGTACCCCTACCTCTTGGAAAACAACAACAACAACAACAACAAAAGTACACTAAGACCCTCACACAGTAATGTTTGCTTTTTCCTCCTGATTGCATATCACATAAACCCAGCTCTTGTGTCTGGGATTCCAAATAGCCAAGACAGAAATCTGTTACTTTGTAGAGAAAATTCCTAAAGACTAAAAAGTAGAAACTACTCTACAAATGAGAAAATTTACATCTCGCTTACCAATAAGAAAGTTTATGTAGAACTTCAGGTGGTGAGGAGAGGGAAAGAGCAGGGACTGCCCACTATCAAAAAGCTCCACTGCACTTACGCCCATGCTTCTGGCTAAAAAGGAAAAGAATGCATTCAGAATGTCAAAACCCCTTTCAGCATCACATGCTTACCACTATTAAGGGAATGTTATTATCATTGTTATTTTCATAGCGAAATTAGCTGAGATGCTAAATACAGATGAAAAATTGCAATCAAGAAAATTATAGTGGTAGTTCGAAGAGAAACAAAAATGTGTAGACAGTCAAAATCAGATGAGTGGGATGTGTAAGAGTAGGATGAAGATGGTTGCACTGGGCAAATCTCTGGCAGAGAAAGAGGTCCAAAGGGATGTTTTTTTTCTGTTTTCTCTCTGGTAGTGCCATGATGGTCATATTAAAAATGCTTATCAGATTTTAGTCACTTCAGAATCTTTTTTTATTCATGTGTACTCAAAAAGCATGTACATCTTTTCACTTTGAAGAAAACATTGTTTCTATTGACTTTATTGACATTACTGACTTCCAAACTTAAAAACATTTGCAAAAAAAAAAAGTGTTTGGTGGTGAAAAAACCCCCGGTTTATTTACAGTTAAGGAAAATATAAGAAAATTCTAAAGAAATGTACATGATAAGGTCACTACAGAGGACAGGCACAACTTCTGGCCAAAATATTCAGAAATTAACCCCGGAAAGCTTTCAGTAGAAAGCAGCTGAAACTATTTATTCCTTGCTAATTCAGAAATTTGTTCTTCTCTTTTTTATATGTCCATTTGGAAGTTCCTTTTGTATCCTTTAATGTACTTTTACAATGTTTCTGTCTTCGCAAGGTTCTAATTGGAGGAGAAAAAGAAATAAAGCACAAAAAGGAAAGCCAGGCAAGTTGGAAATTTTAATAAAATAAAAAATATGATATTTTATACCTTGTTGATATAAACCAAAAATACAATAATGAGTATCAGTGGGATGTGAGATTAATCCCACTTGTGAAAAACATCCCCATAACTCATTTGCGACTAAGGCAGTCTTGAATTATGAGATCTGCCGTTCACTCGTGGGATAAATTACGCACTCCTCAGATAACCATTATGTATCTGGAAATGTCTGTATCATTCACAGCTCTGGGCAACAGCAAGAAGCTGTGCTTTCCTATTGCTTTAGCCAAGTGTGCTCTTCAAACATTTATTGTGCAGTGCTTATTGCAGGGGATAAATAATGCATACGAGGGAACAGAATTTACATTAGAAGTTGATTAAACTGCTTAACAGTTTTTAGCCACTCTTTAAACAAGGATTTTTTAACCAGATTTAATCTATGCGATGTTTCATGCCCAAAGAACCGGTATTTAATCTCTGTTTAACTGAAATTTAGTTAGCAATGTTGACACCTCTGCATTTTAACACTGGGATTTCTTTGTGGGACACAATCCCTTTCACTCAACTTAATATCCCATCTTGGTCTCTAAGGGAAAATAATTGAGTTTAGGCTAGTTTTAAATAGCGATAAGGACAGGGAACACAGATGGGTATTTCATTGATTAACACTAACACTGGCCTAAGGCCTTGGTGTCAGGCATTAGATTAGGACATTACGAAGAGAATGACAGAGTTTTGGCACTTTATTCCTCCTCAATAACATTCTTTCACATATTAAGTTTATCCCACCCTAGGTAGCTACTTTATCATGCAGAAGCCCTTAATCCACTGATGTGACTCTATCTGCTTTCACTTTGATGCTGCCTCTGTTTACAAGAGTAATGCAGCCTGTGTAAGACAAAGTACTCGTGACAAGAACAACTGAATAAGGCTTTTAGATGCACAGAGCTCTGACCTAAAAAAAAAAAGAAAAAACCTTCAATAAACTTCAAAATACTCCAAACCAAAAGAGAGGGGGAAAAAATCAACAAAAACTGGAGGCTTTTTGAAATGAAGTTATGTTGTTTGCATCACGAAGAAACAGACGTGAGTTTTTCATCAAGAAGATTCAACTTTACTGATCTTCTTGTACTGCACTTTATCTTTTCTTCACCTTTGACCTTCCTTTCAGTGTCTCCTCAAGGCATCATGAACGTAAGCCTTGTGGTGTTCTTTTAGAAGTAGGATTGCTGCTATCCCCTCTGGTGAATTTAAGCAGCTGTTGGAGTCAGTGACAAGGTTGGCTGCAGATTTGGTATACTGGCTGGGAAAGAGATTATGGGTCAGTCCCCAGTGCTGGGAGACAAAAGATTCAAGCGGTTCAGGATTTTTTGGATATCCGAAAAAGATTTCATGAAATTTGTAAAGATCTAACAGTGTATTGCAGGTTTCATGTGGTCTAAACAGCTTATAGCAAGTAAAACGCTAGGTAGCCAGTAAGTGGTGTTTTCACAGCAATGCTGTTTTTCAGAGATGTGTAAGAGCTAGTGCAATATAACTCCTCAAAATTACATTGTAGAGGAAAGAAAGTGGTGTCTCTTAGCACTTGTGGTGATTGTTACTCTTAGGTGGACTTTTAATTGTATGAAACTCAAACTAGAATATTTGTATATTTATCATAGAAAACTTGAGTTGCTGGTGAGGTTTTTTTTGTCTCTAGTTTATATAAGATTTTAAAGAACAGCTACTACAAGCAGTATGTTGGATAATTTTTTAAAAGCTCACTTTGAGAAACAGTAGGAAATTTACTTTTTATTTTTTCAAAATCAAGGGAAAATTCTGGAAACTTCTTAAAGACAATAGTGTTACGGGCAAGGAGCGAAAGGTTCTGACCTTCCTGGTTTGTGCTTAATGACGGCTTTCCTCCTGCAAACAGACCTACTTGGTTTTGTTTGGACTGTCACTGTACCAGGATCATGGCTGAGGTAGGAAGGGAAATTACCTTTTTTCATGGCTTCAGACAGTTGACAAGAATGCTTATTCTGTTGGTCTTTTGTGAATGCCAGCAACATGGAAATGTTATATTTCCTTTCTTTATTTTTTTATTTTTTTTTTATTTTGTGCTATTAAGATTGTTCAAATTATTGACATGACACAGGGGCCATCTTGATTTGTTCTTGTTTAAAATAACTGAAAATCTGGCCTATGGCATTCAGACAGATATACACGTTATTCTCTTAAGGAGGTGCAGGCTAGAAGTATCTCAACATATGCCCATGGAATTATATAAGAACCAACAGACAGGTACTATCTGATGGGTGGGCTTTTTTTTTACCTGCTATCACACTGAGATAATTCCCTTTTAGAAGAAAGAGTGAGAATTTATCATGTGACTTTTCCGCCCCTTTCATTTTATATGGTTGTCCCTATCATTTTTATAGCTAGGACAGTGTGAAAAGCCTATTGTTCAATTTTCATCACAAATTATGTAAATTTTGCTTGAATTCTCCAGCCAAAGCCCTTGCTGGAATCATCTCTTTGAAACACTGTATTTTTATAATAATAACAACCATAGTGATTTGAGTTTATAGAAAATGCTAAAGCGGCTTCCAATTCTACTTTCCAGATCACAAACATTTTCCTGTACTTCAGCTTCAAAATGTAAAAAGAGGTGTTTGTTTTCTCACTTTCTTCAGTGACAGCTTCACTGCAGTCTAGTCTGCGGTAGCAGTTCTTAGTGCAGTTCCCTTTTCAAAGAGTTACTAAATTTCTTTGTAAAATGAGATGTTACTGGCAGTGCCTATGAAAATGAAGGCTTACAGGACTGAGACTGAGTCTGACAAAGTGTATCTGGATACTGGAAAACCTCTTCACTTTATTTCATCCCGGCAGCCTAAGTACAATTTTCTATAGATGTGTTCTTGGCAACCTCTCTAAGCAAAAAAGAAGGTATAACCACAAATTATGGCTTTGTTTGTGAGGCATGGATGGGGACTGCCAGCAGTCAGCACCTGTGCATCCACTTGCTATTTAAAGAGAAATTCAGCTCTGGTGTCTGGAGATGAAAGGTAAACACAAACATCCTATGAGCTGCATATGCTCACAATAGATGCAGAATCTGCATTGGTTTTCTGGGCCTTAAGAACGTGCAAGGTCTTAAAAGTTCAAAGGATGGTATTTTTCAAAAACAAATTAAAAAAAAAATCCAAAAAAACAACCAATAAGCTATACTCGTTACTGCAGAACAGTGAAGGGATATGAATTTAGCTAATTGTTTGCTCCCACAGATGAGTTTTAAAGAAGTCTCTTTCAAGCATTTATTTTGCAGATCACTTCTCTGTAAAGTAGTTGGAAACTTTAAGTTGTTTGGAAGAGAGCTGGCTGGAGCTGTGAGGCTTTGGAGTTCTTTATGTGCAGTGATGAAGAAGCTAGTCTGAGATTTAAGAACATGGTGTTATTTCAGATCAGGAACACAGATTTTCTCCATAGTATTTACCCTTTGGTGCAGGACATCCTGACAGATAAGGTTTTAAATCTTCATGTCTTTTTTGTTTGTTTGTTTTTTGTTTGAAAAGAGATTATGCCTTTGCAGAAAAATGTAGAACAACATTTCCTTGAGAATTCTTGTCAGCTTATGAGTTTAATGCACATCTGAGACATTGGCAGCACTATAATAAGCCACAGTGGTAGTTACCATCTGTCATGTTGCCAGACTTTCTCAAGGCACATTCGTCTTTCATGGGGAGGGGAGAGTATGTCGATGCGCATGGAAATAGAAAGAAAAGCGGTGCTTCTAGCATATCCTGACCACATAACTGTAACTGTTTCTTCTGGACAGACTGTACAGGAGTTCAGCTCCATCTATCCAAGGTCATGCAGAGAATGGCAATGCAGAGGTCTGGTCACTACAGCGCAGTTTGCCTTCAGAGCAGCTCCAGCTGTAAACTCCTGATCACCACCAAAATATCACTGTTGTCTGAGTCATTGGGCAGTTGGTAACCTTCCAGCAAACTCAAAAGTGGCAGGAGATAAAGATGAGCCTCAGCGGATCTGGGAATAGTACGGACAGGCCAAAGCCTCCTGCGGACACTGGCCTGCTGTGCTGTGGCCCTGATTCTGGCAGGGGCCAAAGCAGGTGGTAAGCCTCAAAAACAAGCACTTTATTTGTGAAATGCTCTTGTGTGTTTTCATATTTCTAGAAATAGAAATATGGTATACGCATGCCTGGAGGCTGGGGCACCAACATGGCAAGCCCTGGTGGGAAAATGGGGCAGGGAAGTAACATACCTGGGCAGGAAAGACCCATGCTTAATTAGATAAAATCTGCATGCAGAAAATGAGTGACAATAAGTATTAATGCTGAAACACTACAATACTTTATTGTTTTCACTTTTTAATTGTTTTGCTGCTTCTGGAGATGAATAGTAATAGCATCTGATAACAAGTGTTGGATCAGGTCTGTGCTACTCGGCAATTCCCGTGTAGTTAAGTCGGGTACAGTTCTCATTTTTGCTGATAACTCTCAAGCATCTGTTTTTATTCTCAAAAACTGGGACGATCACTTTAGGGTAAAATTGCAGCCCAAGTGTTTATTGTGCACAGATTGCCAAAAAGACGTCTCCAACATGTTGCATTTTTCTTGATAAAATAGGACTGTGCATGGGTGGATTTAATCTTAAATGCTGACTTTTATCTGAATTATACCACCTCCTATGATAACTGTGCACATGAACATAATCTAAACAATAATACGATGGCAGTCTAAATAAAACCCAGAGTCTTTAGGCCCTAACTCAGAAGTAAAACTCTTAGAAATCTTGTCTAATGTGTTGTTTATGCTGCCTGCCCCCATTCTTCGAGAAATGCAGGCTAGCCAAAAGTTTTTGATCCTTCTGCTATTAACAGATGGTATATGTAGCTAAGGATAAGCTGGGACTATCACTTAGGCCACAAGCAAAGGGGTGAGGGATGCTCCCCTGTGGGTACCCTTAAAAGGCCATAAGCTTGAGTAGCAAAAATGAAAAGATCCAGTGCTGGTGTTAATTACGCAGAAACCACACAGAAAGTGCTCGCTGTCACAGAGTTGAGAGGTTGTGCATCCCTTCCACAGATAAAAGGCATGGTATGAAAACATTTTGCAGAGGACAATGAAGCAAAGATTAGCATAATCTTTTGCAGTATCCTCAGTAAGCTATCCATGAGTGAGCTGCTTTTTTCTCATTCCTTTTGCTCTAATGTCTGGATTTAAGGAATGGCAATGTAAGAATAGGCTTTGTCCTTGAAGCCTGACGGTTGTGTTTTCCCGCCTTCGATGTGATCATCCTTGTTGCTGGTGTACTGCTCTTCTGGTCATCAGACAATGGGAGGAAAATGAAGTGTCAGTCCATTGACAGAACCTTATCCCGGCTATGTTTTTTTCTTAATCCAGACTCATCAGTGCTCTCACACTCCCCGTATTTCCTCATTTCTTCTAAATCAATAGGGCAAAATCTCTTCTGTAATTGTTTGAGATGAAAGTAAACACAAATACAACACACACACACACACACACACACACACACACACACACAAAAATCCTAAAAATAGCTCTGTGAAGCCTGAAAGCAATATAATTGTATAATTCCTCTTTGCTCTGGAGGAGAGGGTGCCTGCTTAGCACGGTAAAACAAGCATGTTTTTCTATGTACCTCTGTGAAAATGACTCTTCAGGTGCACATTTTCCAGAGCACAATGTTTAGTTTTAGCATGGAGGCTCAGCCATATTCATGCTACAGTTAAAAATGACTATCTCTAGGGCTGACGCAGTGGCTAATACTCAAGTTTGTTAGCCACTTTGATCCTGAGTGCCCTGTTTTAAGTCTTGCTACTAGTGGTTAAGCTAGCGCTTTGTTACCGCAGGGATAACTGGAGGATTCTGAGTGTTGGGAGGCACTATCCCCAAGATCAAAATATAAAAATAGGTCTGAGGTCAGGGAACTGTATAGACCCCCAGAAGCTTTTCGGTTTTACAGCTGGAGATAGTCTCTTAAGTATATATAAATCGTCATTAGGATTCTGACAAAGAAGTGCACTATGGGATTGCTGCAGGGCAGGCTCTTTGAATCTTATTCCTGATAAAAACCACTTCTGGCTGGCTGACAGGAGACAAGGCAAGTTCAAGGAAGGCATTAAAAACATCTTTAAATCTATTGATGGCAGTAGAAGTGTTGGGATGAATAGTTTGGGATTAGGATGAAGACTTCTGAGTGCAGTCAAGGCAGAGAATTTGGGGCCAGCTGGCAATTCTGAAGGAAAATATGCCTCCAAACATGGTCAGATTCAAATAATAATTCACAGGATCACTGTGAAACTTTCTGAGAGGGAACAGTAGATATTTTTTTTCCACAAGAAAAGCCTCTGCTTGATTGAAACATCATTCTAGTGAGAGGCAAGCTTCCTGTCAGAGCTCCCTTGTGCCAGTGCTGGGGGGGCAGCTGGTCCTGGCTGCAGCATGCAGGTGGGAGCAGCCTTGCAGCCGTGATGGGCCCCTCAGCCCTGCTGGGAGCAGATACAGCCTGTCCAGCAGCCAGGGCTCCCCACGGCAGATCCTCACTGGCTGAAGGGTAGAGGCACCCCTCATCCTGCTCACTCAAAGGTGAGCCAAATGGTGTGCCCCTGTGTGACCATGTTAGTGGCTGCTCAGCTGCTAGTGCTTTTTGGTTTGGCTAAGTAGTGGAGTTCCTCTCTGGAGGAACACTCTGAACAGAGCTAAAACATGAAAAAAATCTATTATTTATTTATTTTTTTATTTTTTGTTCTTTGGCTTTTTAAAGCTAGAGATTTCTCATGCTCTGCTCTCACCGCACGTTAAGCAAAGATTTCAGAGAACTGTCCCCAGAATAACAAGAACACAGATAGCTTCTTTCGAGAAATCCAGTGGTTTCTAACCCCCCAAATGAATGACTTCAGTGTACCTCAAGACCTACCACTGCAAGTCGAGGAAAGCGTCAGTGCAGTGTCACCCATTCATATTTTGCATTGATGCAAGAGTACTGAACTGGTCTCAATGTGTAAATCCCTACTGCTTTTGGACCTCATGGAGATGCTGGGAGTAGGAGGTTGCTGTATTCTCTGCCACAAGCAGATCTGTCCACAAATAGATGCCCAGGAATAGGGAAGTACTGCACCGTGGGTATGGTAGTTCCTTCTGGCAGTCTGAGAGAAACTTTTCCTAATATAGTGGAAATTGTGTTGATATTTTTCTTGACTGATGCCTATTAGAGCAATGACTGAAAAAAGCCTGAACACATTTTGTTCAAGAGAAGTACTGGACATGCTGATATGCAAGCATACATGCCATGGAGTATGAGTTAGAACCTCCATGGCATGGTCCAGAGCCACTGGATTTGAGATTCTGGAAAATTATTCTTCCTTGTGACATTAGAGGCAATGTTTGCTCTCCTAAGCTCCATGGACAGTGCATCAATATGGTTGAAATCTGGCCCAGCACATACCTCGTGCAAATGAAAGTGGCTCAGTTAAAAGAATAGTTAGGTGAGAAGGTGACAAAGTGATGTAGTGGTCGCAGTCATTCTAAGCTGAGTGCAAGCAGTGAGAGAGGATATCAGCCTTTTGTTAAAGGAAAAAAAAGACAGCTTTTCTATCCAATCTCAAAATCTGCCCCAGCGTAATGCAAGCAGACAGGTTCAGTGCTACCTAAAATTATTTTGCCTCGTCAGTGAACTGTGGTGTTTGCCTGTTCATAAATACTGTGGGCACCTTATTGTCTGCTCCACTGCCATCTGACACACAAAATTGAATCAAATACTCACTATGTCCAACTTGTTGTCAGATATCAGATACAGAAATAAGCATGCTTCCTTTTGTGTTTCAGCTATCATGTTTTGTTATGTCAGACTCCAGGATCATGCTACCTTTGACTGGGTCTTTCTGAAGGGAACGTAAGTGATCAGCAATTTATGCTGATTCGAGTGACACAGCAGTTGGTGGACAGCAGGTAATTGAAAGTTTGCAGGGCATGATACCTAGCTGTCAGCACAGCTCTAGATTTGCATAATTGTTTAAAGCATCAATGAGAATTGTTACATTTAATTACATCTTATGTGCAAAATTTGATCGTATCTGAGAAAGTGTTAACTGAGCTACAAAAGAAGCTGGACCTGTGGAGAAACGAGAACCAATGCATGAAAAAACTCATTATAAATTAGCTAACTAATAATTTTTTCTTCTTCCAGAAGTATACCACAATAAGTTGTCCTTAGAGCACCAGAAATTGTATTCATCAAAACCTTGCACAAGTACATCTCAGCAAAAAAGATTTGTGTAGAGAATGTAGGGGTGGCAGGAAAAAGACAGCTCACAGCTTTCTAAGTGCCATGGACCAAGTCAGCTGAGATCTTATTTTTGCTTAAGTACCTCAGAAAAGCAGGAGTTTCTCTGCACAGGCAGCACAAGAACCACTGACCGCTTAGGATGGCAAAATTTAAAATACTCAGACCTGTAAGTGAAATGAGAAACCAGGCTTCTTGGAATGCCTTCCATTTTAACACTGCAGTGCACAATGCTTCCCAGTATATGGTACTGGCACTACCACTCTCTCCTGAGAACATTAGTCTTTGTGAAGTACCTATGGCCACACAGCATTCAGAAGTATTTATTCCTGTTGTCCGAATTAACGCAGGGTATGTCCTGTTTTATTCCGTTATGAATATTCACATCAGCATTTGGTTTTGTTCACAGAAATGTTTGTGAAACTGCTGCTTTATTCAAATAAAACCTCTCTGTGTGGAAAAAAGAAAAGGAATTGAACAAGAACATTCATCTTTTGCTATTCAGCATTCAGTCTTCTCCTCTTGGAGAACTGTCATTCGTCCAATTAGGCACAGGCACAATATTGCATGACTCAAGCACATGATTACTCCTTAAAAAACTACCCAGGGAAACGAGCTGTTCACAAACGCTCCATAGGCTCACCTACAGCGCACACTGAAAATTGATGGAGTTCAATGGGATTATGGAGAATATGAAAAGCTAAACATGTGTCTAAGTGTTGTCAGGATCAGGGCTGATGCACACATTCACCACTATCAGGAGCAGCTTGTGAATTATTAATGATCAGAAAAATTGCCTAAATTAATTGGATAATTTATTTGTAATGAATAATTCCAGCAACTCTATTCCTGAATGTCTTTCTGCCCTTGAATAAAGCAGTTTGGTAGTGCTGCCTGCCTCTTGTTTCGAATGTAGTTAAAGCTTCAATTAGGCTTGCCTACATTGAAACTTGACATACCAGTTTCTTTCACGTATTTGTACAGACAGAGAAGCAAGTCTGTATTTGGGTTGTATTTTTGCAGGGTTTGAAGTCTTGTTCAAAGATCTTGAAAAATTGAATGACTGAGGACATAGACTGGAATTCTGCCCTTCAGTTTATGTGCAAAATCAAAAACATGCAAAGTTTGGTAGTATCTGAGCTTCATCTGATAAGGCATACATTAAAGTATAAAAAGAAAGCCCAGAAATAGGAGACTTGTCAGTTTGAATGTTAGTTAAATAAGTACATAAGATAAACAGTTCAGTGAGGGTTATGTAGCTGAATTTCCAATCAGGACACACAAAAGGCTGTTACAACAGCATCTTCCATTACCAAACCCATGCAGGATTTGTTGCCCAGTGCAGCAGGCAACAAAGGGAAAATCTACCAGTTTTAGCAAATCTCCCATTTCAAATTAATTTTTATTAATCAACTCAGAACATCAGAAATCTCCCTCCCACCACGCTTTTTAGAAAATCCAGTTCTCAGCAGTTTTTGGATGAATCCATCTGCTGTTTAATTAGCACTGAAATACCTTTTTCCCACAAATATGCATGTCATGCCAACAAACTAAATTTAGTTAAATGCATCTCTGTGTTTAGTTTTAATCTTAAAATAAATTACTGATGCCATTCTGTTAAATAAAGTTGAATGAATAGCTGCAAGTTTTTGTTATATTACCACTTGATTTCCGTGTAGTATAAATACATCTGCTAATTTGCTTCGTTTGTTATTTTGCTTCACTATAGTATTAGGTTTGAAATAACTGGCTCAGAAATTTACAAACTTACCTCTTAAAAAAGGAAAGAAGCACCTGGTGATAGGTAGACTGAAAGGAGATCAGGGGCACAGAAGTCAGGCAATAGGACAAAAGCTGAATGCAGTAACTTCTAGTGCCAATGTCTTAGGACAAACCAGATGCTGCATGGAAATTCTGTCCTCTGGTGATACAGGGTACAAGTGGAAGAGATCTGACCTAATCAGGGCACGGGTTTAAATGGTGCCTGGGTTGGAAATGAGATGGTCATGGAAGCGCACCAGTGTGTTGCAGAACTGGTGAAGGAGAATGTGAAATCATTTCAGAAAAAGTCATTTGTTTCTGTTAAACAAGCAAGAGTAGAAAGCTTTCAACTAGCTTCTTAAGTAACACAGCGGAAGTGGGAAATTATTTTAAATTATTATTTAGTTTTTAATTGATTCATTTTGAATTATTTATTCTCTTTCTTTCCTTTTAACATTCTTCTGATGTTGAGAAAGTAAATTAAGGTGTCCAGTATAGTAGTATCTGTATAATTAAATATACTTAATTTTATGCTCATTTATAGCCTGTTTCCAGCACTAACATACTGCTGTGACGTACCGGTTATGTTATATAAATGCAACAGACTGTTTATTCTTTGCTTTTAAGCTGTTTCTGTTGGAATGAAGGAAGTCAGTGGGTGCATTTTTTTGCTGGCCTTTGCTTTTACAAGTGTTTGTTTTTACACTGCTTGAATTTTAGGACAAAAATGAGCTGAGAAGCAAGACATAAAAGTATTATTTAAAGTGCTAAAGTGAAAGACCTCATTGCAAGCAATGCAGAAAGTACTCAGGTGAAAATACATGGCAAACCCACATGCTTCTATAATTTTCCCTAAAAGTCTCTAAAAGTACAATAAGAAAAACTCACATGCATTAAATGATGATCACCATTCATTTGGCCTGTGGGCTATTGAAGAGCAGTAATTTGTTAATGTGGAATGCAATCTGAAGCATATCAATAGTGAGGTATGCTCCGACTGGACTATCTGAAAGTTTGGGATATGTTAAAAGCTCCGAACAAGCTAGGCAACAAACCTGCCTGACTTTACAGGACTGTGTTTTTTCCTATGCCGTGTTTTGTCAGTGATGCCAGTAAACGTAGGGTGAAGCTCTTCAGCAGTTCCAAAGAACAGCAGACCATTTTGCTTCAAAAAAGAACAAGCACTGCCCAACAGTGCCAGTGTACCAAATACTGCTATTGAACGTGGCTGCTGTGTTATCCCAGAGGATTTTACACACCTTGAAGTGTGTCCTTGCTGCTGAGGGACAGTGAATGGTCACAAAACCTGCAGTTCATGTCAGATGCTTGGCTGGCTACATTGTCACATGAGGCATGGAGAGCACGGCCTATCTTCTTGAAAACATGGCGTGCTGTACAAAACAGCAGATAAGAGTGACTGTTAGCATGGGAGGTGTGGTGCTTTGAAGATCTATAGCTCAGTGAGAGCAAAACGTGTCTGCCCAGACATCGTCAGTAAAGCACCCACTGTGGTTACAACTCCACTCTTCGTAATATTACGGGCCTGTAAAATGGGGTGCACAGTCACAGCTACAAACACAACTCGTCACCAATTATAAAGTTCCTCTTAAGGTTTTTTAGGGCCTTCCACATGACTCTTGGTCTTAGATTTCTGTTGTTAGAAAACAGACTCCTTTCTTATCTGCAGATTTTGTATAAGAAATTCAGGCATCACTGTTTATTGTGGGTTGTTTTTTTTTTTTTTTTTTTTCATGTGTAATTTGTCTGGATTCTGCAGGTATCCTTTTTTTTTTTTAACGTTTGTTCTTTGGTGTTAATGCATTTTTTGTAGAATATGTGTAAATAGATATGAGCAAACTGTGTAAAAGTTATTCAGCTACCCAGTGAACCATGTAATCTGTTGATTCATAGAGACAACAGATAATAGAGTGAGATATTTGCTTTACACTGTCTGTATAGTATCTAGGCACAGAGTCAATTTGTGTCCTGTCGGGGCATGTTGTACCACACTATATTATCACTTTGAGGATAGGCAATTTGGGTAATGAATATGTGAGCTGGATGGGGGTGGAGAAAAATATCCAATATCTATAAAGTAGAAATGTTGAACCAATGTTTTGGCTTCCTCCTGGTTAATTCAAAGCACTATCATCACAGACAAACTCTTGCTATCTTGGAAACAATACTGTTAATTAACTTTTATCTTTCCCTTTATCATATCAGGAAAACTGAAACAATATACTAAACACTGACATTTTCTTTGTACAGCAAGTGCAAATAAAAATGCCCTCCTTTTGGGAAAACACAAAAATTAAATAGACATAAATGAGCATTTTGAGAGCAGTTGGAGAAAAATTGTTACCAGTTTCTATGCTCGATCCAAGGAGCCATTTGATGAAGCTATGCTGAACTCCTCTGCTGCAGCAGTCCATTGCTACGCTGCTGTTTCAGCCACTCCAAACAGCCCTGGGGTTGACAGCTGTGCAAATGAGCAGGAGACACAGAATAATGACAAATAGGCCACCCTCTGTCCACTCCCCAGAATATGATTCACAGCATCAGATTTTTGTTTTCTTGTTAATACTTCTCATACCAAACAATCTTGCAAGCAGTAGGATGCGTGCGAATTTTCTTGCATTACGTAGTTCCAGAAAGTATCTCTGCATTCCCCACAGATATTTGCAAAAGACCATTACTGAAAGAGAGATGTTCCAGAGTTGAGCTGCTTCATCCCCTCCAAACACCTCCCTTGGATGTACTGACAGCATGTTGTGCAGCACAGGAACATGGGAACCTCAGAGCTACAGCCAGGATCAGAACAGGTTTAGCTGTGTTACTCCAGATTTCTACCCTGGATTATTTGCCCTTATAGTTTAGAAAAGTAATCTAGGTGGAGCGTGTGTTCAGGTTCTGCTAGTCCCAGAACTTCTCATTCCTTTACCTCTGCTCCTTCCACCAGACACAGTCAGACACATCTGGGGGGGGGTCAGCGGGCAGCACTTTTCGGGTAAGGCTGAGCAGCATGCCTTGTGCCCAGCCAGAGCTGCTGTCCTGGGGCTGCACTGGGGTCCCCCCGCACCCCTGCCAGGTACTGCAGTGTGCCAGACCACACCAGGTAGTTGCAAGCACAGAAAAAAGGAGGCAATATGGTACAAGTGAGGTGCTTTCACAAACTCCTGCAGAGGCACAGAACAACTGTTTTTTCTTCTTTAATCAATGCTATTTATTATCTCTGTTGAGGAGCTCTGCCGAAGGAAAAGGTCAGCATTGTGGTATATATTGTACAGATACAACAAAAATCAGCCTGTATTTGCATGGGGCCAATTAGTGTTGGTGGCAATAGGCATGCTTTCCGTGATATCCTTCAGCCATGGGTGCCAGGTGAAGTCAGCTTCTTTGTATGCCTTGGACTAGAAGAAATTTTGGACCAAGTGCATACAAGGAGGCAGATCTGATCGTGTTAGAAACATTAATTCTCAATTTCTAGCTGCTTATACAGCACATTTATTTGGCAATAGTTCACACTGCCAATTATTACTATAACATCCCTGAGGATATAGCTTGTGGATATGTTTGTTCCCAGCTCCTGGTAACCTGTTGCCTGGAGCACAACCTCCACCTTCAGGTGGAGATGCATTGGCACTGCCAGCCACACAGCTGGTGCAGGCGGGGTCCCATCACCAGTGCCACCGCCCTCACTGAGCTTGTCTTCTGCAGCAATCTCTACTCTTAAATTCATCTGTTTCTCATATAAGCTAAAGTTACCCTTCGTATGGGAACTGTTGAATCACAGCCTGAACCTCAGATTGATCACCTGAGGCAAGCACTGAGTCAGCCATGGGAGCACAGGTGAAGGCAATTCAGCTGTGTGACTGGTAGGGGTGGAGCCTGGCTCCACCCCTCCTAGACCCCATTTAAGGGCTGACTGCCACTGGGGAAGGATCTTTTTCTGGAGGTTGCTCCCTTTGGAGTTTTTCTGCAAGCCTAGGACACAGGTGAGCATTTTCATTTATTTTTGATTGTACCTTTTCACTGTGATAATCTTTCTAGTTATGCGATCTGTAGATACCAGCCTAACCACACCCTCTGTATATTTGTTGATTATACACCCTTGAAAAAGAGGAGGGCCTGTATTGTGAAATCCTACCTGCACCCCATTCTTCTCCTGGGTGGCTCCCAGAGTGCCCTGTCTTGTGATACAGCTCATGACCCTGCTGCGTTCCCAGCTGAGAGGATGCTCCTGGCTTGGCTTGGCTTGGCGATGTCCTTGCCATCCTGCTGTGTGGATCTCGTGTGTATGGTGTAAGCAGGAGCCCTTTGAAAGAGAAGCTAGAAAATGTATACTATCAAAATTTCAGTTTATCTATCTTGCATGTATTTTTAATGACAGTCACTTTCTAACTTTTTGGTTTTTGTTCGATACAAACAGCAAACTTGTTCTTGAAGTAAATACAGTTTTAGTCTTCTATTTTTTTCCCCTTTATTTCATTTCAGTTTAGAGCTTCTGCCTGAGCAGCCAGGGAATATAAATAATAGGGCATGAATACATTCTTATAAGTATTAGAACAAGTATGGAAACACAGAGCCCTTGGTGACCTTGCTAGTCCTCTGCTGATCACTTGTGTTTGTTGTTGTAGGAAGGCAAACATAAGTATAGAAGTGTTATTGAACAGAAAACCCTTCAAAAATTTCACCAGTCTTTTGTATTCCAGTTGCAGAGCAACGGGGGGCCGCCCTGCTCAGAAAGCATACTTATGCAAGTATTAAGAACTGGCTGAGATAAGAAGTAAAGCTTAAGAGACCTTCATCATTAGCTGCTAGTGGTGGAGATTAGTGATCCTACTACAGGATTACAGATGGAAAGAGTGCTAGTGTTGGTTAATTGTTCATTAATGCTTGTAAAATAAGATAGTGGTAGTAAAACTTGCTGTTGTCTACTCTCTCAAAGTAAATCAAAATTGGATCTGTTTGTCAATAGCTGTATTGATGTTAACGGGAATGTATTTAACAGATCATTTTACAGTGTAAACTGCAGTCCACCTCTTTCAACATTTAATTAGATGCTATTATCCTAATAAGAAATAATTCTTGCTTTTAATAATCTCTTTTCTGTACACAAATGCTTTATCATTCTAATTAGCAATGCTTTCACTGGGTTGCTTTTCAGGGCTTGCATATAAATCTCAGGTGGAACATTACCTCTCTGTAGACCCATGGATTTATTTTATTTACACTATCTTCAGTGCTGCCATCCTTTCCTAGTGGTGCTCTTCTGTACCATTAGGGAACAGCAGCTGTGTTCCAGGTAGTGGGAGCCCTCTCTGTGCTGCAACCAAGGGGTCTGCAGACTTCTGCTAGCAAAAACCTAGCAGGGCACAGGGCAGGACTACCTTGTTACAGGACTTGTGGGTGATATGTGCTAGGCTGGCAGGAACGGGACTGCTGCTCTTAGGAACCTTGAGCCTTCTGATATGGGCGAACTTGAGAAGCAAAGGAGAGCCTCCATTTTAATTAATAAAGGGTAAACCTAAAATGAATGCTAATGCTGGAGAAAAATATACATTTCCAAGAAAGAAATTGTAGCTATCCAGGAAATAAATGACACAAGAAAACTCTGTACCTTCCAAACTATTTCCCTTATAGGCTTTTTAGCATTAAAAAATCAAGGGGTCTGAGTCCTCTTCATCGCACCCTCACCGAATTTTCTTCTGTGTGTCTTTGTCAAGGATGATGGCACTGCCATCATTCAAGATGGTTTGCGCTGCCCCAATCTCCAGTCTGCTTCGTTGGTCCTCTGGCAGGAGCCAGAGGAGCCTGAAGGGTGGCTTTAGACCATGCCAGATGCCACCAGCCCTGGGGGAGTGCTGCAGCGTCCTGGCAGTGACAGAGTTGCCGAGGAGTCCTGGCCAGGGGCCTGGCACAGACAGCAGTGTGAGAAGCTGCTCTGCTCTGAGAGCTATCCTGACTGAGGATGTGGTAACCAACACAAACAATCCTGCTGAGCCCCACTGATATATCTGCCCTGCCAACGCCAGGGACCACGGGAAGGAACCACTGCAATGGGCTCAGTGGACAGGTCACTCTTGCTGTCATCTCCAAGCAGACAAGCATGTGAGATGCTCCATGGAGAAATGTGAATGCAGCTATGCCTCTGTCAGTTGATAAGCAACAATACTACTGGTTAATTGCTTCAAAAGTGTTAACCAGCAGCTCATTAGTCTTAAAGATTAAAACTCAATAACCCTTTTAATGTGAGATAGAATGAGAAGTGAATAAATAATTGCATGCTGAGACCTGCCACTGAGATACTGAAGATGTGGGTTTAAAAAAAAAAAAGAGAAAAACAAAACCTGACTGAAATATTTGGGATGATGAGAAAGATGCAAGTCACAACCTCAGTCTGCAATATGAATCCAAGCCCAGCTTTTCTGTAATGACTGTTTTGATAGGAGTAACAAATAATAGCCACCTTGTCTGTGCTGAGAGTTAACCCCAGTACAGAAACAAAACCACTCTACTCTTAATTTAGTAACTAAAGAAGAATACCATAGAGAGGCTGAGCGGAAGATCGTAACAAATGCTGGAGCTTTCCTTATAGCTCATCGACTTCTCCTCTCCTGCAGCATGTGTTTATGGGTGCTTCTTCAATTGCTGAGGCTATAAATTACTTTCCTAGCAAACTGCCCTAGTTCTGCTTTGGACGCAACCTCTGGGCCTGGCAGTAACCGTTCAGTTCAGGCCATTCAGCAGCAGTATGACGGGCAAAGAAAAATAAAGAAATCATTATTGTGGCTTTGTTATATTGATGGGAAGCTATGGATTTGGAGCACAGCCCTCTGGTTCCTCCAGTGATTTTAAGGGATGTGTAAATAGCATATACCACTGTGTGGAAGCTGCTGCTTAAAATCAAAGCGTGAGCAGCTAGATGAACGTGCCTGGTGCACAGGTAATTGAAGGAAAGCAGAGTACAACATGCAGGTGTCCAACTTGGGGAACATGGCAATGTAATTTTATTATAATTCAAGGTATGCATTAAGACATTCTTATATGCAAACATATGACTGCGAGTGATTAGGAAACAAAAAAAGATTACATGATTTTTTTTGTCAATATTCTTTCCTGAAATAAACTCTCTGAACAGCTGCATTTAGCATGTAAATGGGATGCGAGAGTAAGGGCATATGTGATGCTGGTGGAGACCAGAAAGAGACTCATGGTTTGTACTGGAATAAGTCAACGGTGAAGCCCATCTATGGCTGGATGAGAGGAAGCTTCTGAAGAGAGGTCTTGCCATTCATTCTACCTCATTACAGCTACCTGAATGATAGCAAGGCTGCAGCTCAGTGCAGCAGCTCATTAGTAAGAGAAGACTCTGACATTAGTTCAGATGTTGATCGACGTGACTGGTAGCATGAAGTCTGGATTGTGTTGTCAGAACGAGCTTTGTCATCTGCATGCAGCCTGATGGCTTATCTTGGAGAATTGGTTTGTGAAGAGTGTGTTAAACTGTTTGCCAGGGGATTTAATGCTCACTCAGCTGTTGTTTGACGCCATGGACCAGCGTGGCTTTCTCTACCTACCAGCTTACAAAAGGCCAGGTGAAAAGATCAGGAAAAGGCAAGACAAATTTCCAAAGCTGCCTGCTAGAGCCTGGGGCCTGCTCAAAGCCGTGAGCTGTGTGACGTGAGTGCAGCTGCTTGAAAGTTAGGTCATGGAGGTGCTGACAATATGCCCATGTGCCCGTGTTGCATGTGTCAGTGCAGTTCTCTGGCAGGACTAATGTATCGCTGTTATTATTCAGTCTTTTGCCCTAATGCCACATGACAGAAGGGAAAAATCTTGCGTATCTCGGTTCTCCATTGGAGCATTAAAGGCAATTTCAAATTGTTCTGCATTAAAAGCTTATCAAGCACGATGTGGCCTTCCGGGGCTTTGTCCCTGGCATGCTCTGGATGCCCTTCCTGCACACAGCTCCGAGTGCACTGCCGCTAGCAGCAGCCCCCATGGATGCTCAGGAGGAGCCTGCAAACTGTTCTCATGCTATGTTTTCCTTCACAGGATCTTTTTCCCAGCTCACCCATTCTAAACAGTTGCTGGTTTCCTGTGACCTTTTGGACCTACACTTCAGTTTCTTGTACACTACAATTGAGCTTCCCTCTCCTTGCCTTGTTATGAGCCAGCACATGATGGATGAGCCCTCAGCATGCCTCGAGGTGCAGCAGGAGCAGCGGAGGAAGTAAAGACAGCAGATCTACTTCAGCAAATTAGCAGCAACAGCAGGCTCTGTTGTGGCAGTTCTGTTGAATGCCATCATTTTAACTGTTCACTATGGAATAGTTCCTAAATGGCATTTATATTTAAGTCAGTTTATTATATTATTCCAGCCATGCAAAGCTGTACTACAAATTTACCAGCTCAGGCACAAAATCTATTCACCCGCCCTTTTCCAAGTTGATGATAATGGACCCCCTCCCCTTTCTCTCTTTTTTCCCTCAAATGATTATATTTTCTTGCCCATCAAAACAAATCACTCATCTTGGGTAAATAAAATTTTGCAAAGCTGCAGTCTGCAGGATGTCACTGATTTTCTTTTTCTCCACATTTTTTCCCATTGCTCTCCACAGATGATTTTACACTCCTTGTTTAATTTTTATATGCAAACCATTCCACTAAATTCTGACACTGTCACTTTGATACAGCTCTGATAACACAACAGCATTATCCTTCTACAGCGAATAACCTTTTGGTGTATATTTTTTATTATTTCTTAAATCAAATAAAAAACTAAATGGAAAAGCACGGCTTAGGCCAAGCTTTTTTGAAAGCTCTTCCTCAGGTTTTTGCCCTCAGTGGGCATTTTAACCAAACAAAGCAGTT
This sequence comes from Tragopan temminckii, assembly GCA_028571105.1. Taxonomy (NCBI): domain Eukaryota; kingdom Metazoa; phylum Chordata; class Aves; order Galliformes; family Phasianidae; genus Tragopan; species Tragopan temminckii. The sequence goes on from JAOWBP010004015.1 coordinate 2,436,114, forward strand.
CAGATTGCAGTCAGCAAGTCCTGGGATCTTTCAGAAGGGACAGAGTTGTCCTGCACAGAGAGCGCTGATCTTAGAAATGTTCAGGGGACCTGTGTGAGTGCACTGCTGGGAGAGAGGCACCCCTAGAACTGTGAGGACAGAAACCAGAGAATGGACTGCTGTCCTCTGAGGGTGCCCAGAGGACAGGCCTGGCTGCAGACCCTTGGGAGGTGTGCCATGGTGCAGGACCCACATGTGGCTGGGCACCCATCCTGACCTCCATGGCCCCCAGGGGAAGGACACTGCACCCAGCACTTACCTGTTACCTTTTCCTCAGCTCCTGCGGGAATGCCATGGGTGCCTCTCCAGCCTTGTTGCAGCAGGAGCAGCCAGACAGACATGGTCTCAGGTTCCAATCTTGGCTTATTCTTAGCGCTCCACCTGCTTTCTTTTCTCTTTTTAAACCAACATGATGCTTCCATGGAAGCTCTCTGCATCCCACTGCCACCTGCGTTGTCAGAGAAGCTAAAAATCAAAAATGAAATAATCAGTTATTGTAAGCTGAAGCTTAAAAGGGTATTAATTCAATGGGATAAACTGTGGTTAAGAAACTTTCATCAAGCAGGCTGGGTTAGGTGGTTAAAAGCAAGAAAAAAAATCCTAAAAAACATACAGTAGGTAGCAGTTTATGTGTCAAGAAAACTGAGCGAAATTTTGACACTCTGATGTCTAGCAGATAGCACTTAAATCATTTTTCTCCAAACTTCAGTCATAAAACTTCAAAGAGTTTTAGCCATAATACAAATTTTTAGACTAAGAAGCAGTGTTTGAAGTTATTTTATAGGATTTTGCTGTAAGGGCTCCAATTGATTTGTAGTAAGATAAAAGAAGAAAACTTTATTTTCGAAGCTTTGTCGGAAAAAGCTTAGCTTCCATTGGCCGTTTTGCCAATATGCCTTGAGGGGATGATGATGTCGACACGGATATTATATGCCTATACGAACTGAACTGAGTTTACACCTCCCGCTGTTTGTGTTATGGTTAAAATCTGTCACAAAACTGGCAGTGATTTATTAAATGTTTAATGAAGTAAGACAAAAACTTCAAGAACTACAAACAGAAAAGTAGAACATCACATTAAAGTATAATAATATAGGTTACATTTCTGATTTTTTTCATATTTCTTTTGCTAAAAATGTGAAAAACACAATTAGAAATCAAGGCAGTATCAAAAGATTACGGGGTGTCACAGATCATTCTACCAAAGGTTGTGCTGCTTCGGCTCACTTTTTTCTTTTTAAACAGAGGAATGAAAAAAAAGAATATGAAATAACAGTACGCTCGCAACAAGAAGAAAGGAGCATTACAGAGCATTGTCTCAGCGACAGAGAATGTTGAGTTTTCAGAACAGTGGTATCAAATATGACTCAGTGTTATTTTACTATTACTGAATGGCCCAGTTAGAAGCAAGTTCTGCTCAGAGAAGTGTGTTTAAATAACGCTTTCACTTTTTTAAATGTCAATTCTTTTTCCTAATTAATTTAATTAGAATTATTATCTTAAAAATTAATTCCTGAATGCAAATCTCAAATCTATTTTATTCTCCAATAGTTTTCAGAAATTATTATTACACTTCGTACTGCTTTATGTTTTCTACGTTATAATAAAAGGCAATATTTAAGCCTTCTGTCTTTCAGTGCCTGTGACTACTAAAGCTGCACAAGTGTACTTCTGTGGGTTTTTGGCAGAGGTTATGTACATTTCTGTGCATAATAGAGACAGTCTGTATTTTATGTTCAATTATCTCACTTTGTAAAGTATAAGTTGTGTTATTTGACTTGCTGATTGATTATTTATGTACGTGCTGAACTAAAAATTCATTAAACATGGCAGGAGGAAGGTTTTAGATTACAAATCCATGTTTACTCAGTTATTTAATTTGAAGAACATCAGCTGTCAATACAATACATCTATACCAACACGCAACTTCAGCGCGCAGTTTGTGGTAAAATTTGGCAGTGCTGCAGTGCTATGTGGGCTGTACAGCTCAGTTTTTTCCATGGACTCCCTCCTCCAGTCTGTCCTTTCTTCCTCAGAGACATTTTCAGACCCACAGAAAGCAACACTGCAGTCGAGCCTGGGTGCTTTCCAGACCCGTTTGTCCTGATCTGCTCACATTTCAGTTGCGAACCCTCAGCGTGCAACATAGCCCTCCTACCTGCCAACTCCAAGAGAAACAACTACGCAGCTCTGACAATTTACGTTTCTGTTTAGTAGCACTGTAACATCAAATTATTAAGTAATAGAGCTTTTTCAATCAGTAATTAGGTACAACAGCCAATTACATTGGGAGACATCCCCTACAGTAAATAACTAAACTTGACTTTTTTTTTTTTGCCTTCCTATACTCTACAGCTTTGCACAGTTCTGTGTGTTGGCTCAGTTTTTGGGTTCTCTTTTTTAGCGGGGAACAATTAACCCAGGAAGATTCTCTTAAAAAAAGAAAATAAGAAAATAAAACCCCCATGCCATTGACTAACTCTTTTAATTCCTAGGCTGTGGCTGTGTTGGCGGCTGTGTCCAGTGAAGGACTCAGTGGCAGGTTGCCTTCCAGTGCTCAGCAGCCTGAGGGCTGGCACAGGGCAGAGCTGGCTCTAAGCTACATACAAGGTAGGTCTAGAAATCACAAAGAAAGCTGTAGGTCTAGAAATCACAAGGAAAGCTGTAGATGATCATTTTTGCCCTTTCTACCAGATGTCACTGGCTATGGTTAGTGCAGGAGCATTCAAGGGTGCCATAAAGCAGCACGCCAAAAGAAGGCAAATGACCTTGGAGATGCCCTTAATCCCCAGCCTTATATAAAATAATTTGCTGGAGTTCAAAAACAGGTTTATTCTTTCAGCTAGTTTTTAATCAAGTGTGTCTCAAATTCCCTTTAATATATAAATGATCATGTTATAACTCATCCTTTTTTTCTTCTTAAAGGCCGAGACATAAATACTGGCTGCGTATTTTTACTGTCAAATCTGATTTTGTTTCAGCCAGCTACATATTGTCAGAGGTTTTTCAGCACAAAAACCAGGGCTGTGGCAGCTGGCTCCAAGTGATGCTATGCTTATATTCTTTACCCCTTGTGCATGTGTGTGTCTGTGTACAATAAAGTTGCCTGTCTCTCCATTTTAAGTGATGGGAAAGCACTCTTCATGATAGCCATCTCTGTCTCTCCAGGTCTTTCCTTCAGAGCAACAGGAATTTTAGACTTTTTTTCCTCTATTTCAAATGGATTTTTTAAAAATTCATGCTTCCTCTCCTTCCTCCATCCTCGGTGTTTAGTAAATCACACATTGGTTGATGTGAATCACATTGCTATGTTAAGAGATTTCCGGACCCTAATACAGGGCGCTGGCTTCGGCCACATGTATTGGACAGTTCCATTTTGTAACCTGGGATACCTGCAGACTACCAAAGAAAATAAAAACTGATTTGCCTTCAGTTTCCCAAAAAAAAATACAGCAAGCCTCATGTCCCTCTGGTCAGAGGAAAATGTGGGCAACAACAGTTCCCTAGGCTCAGTCAACACAACCAAACTTGGGAATGCCACTGTCAGGGCAGTCATGAGAGTGTAAGCCATGCCCAGCTTAGCCCATGGGATGCCTGGAGGTGGTAGCGCTGCAGGCACAGCTGGGCCAGGGTGGGAACTGCTGCTTGCTGCTCTGCTTGGGGGCTCCCCCACCTCCCTTTTTAAAATCTACACTTCATACATTTGTTTTTAAGAAATGTAATGCCTCCTCAAAACTGAATTCCCCAAAAGAGTTTCTTGCAGTGGATTTCAGAAATCTATACAATCATCCTTCTCCCCTTGATTTTTGTATAGTTACAGACATGAATATCGTGACGTGTCCATTAGCAGGTTAATGAGATAGTAATGAGTAAGATGCCATAGGTTATAACAGACTTAGATTTGTTTCAGCATGGAATGAAGCAAAGTGTTAAAACACAATCTCCCTTATGCCAGAATACCTGAGTGTACTATGTTAATTATTGCTAAAAGAGCCCTCCTGCATTTCCAGCTGAGCAACCAGGCAGTCCCCAGGCAGAGTACTGCTGGGCAGCGCCAGGGTGCTGCCAATGTCCCATCCTTCTTCCACATACCACCAACAGCAAAGTGTTGGCGTTCAGAAAGATTTGGAATGGCACAAGAAAATAAGATTTAAAAACAATTTGGCATCCACCACAAAAACATTGGTCCTACCTCAAATGCAGCTACCATTTATGTGTGCAGTATATTTAGGCACTGTATAAATATGACCATACCCTTCTTTCTGCCTGTACAATCAATGGCTATATAGATATTATAAATGCCAAAAAGCTCGGCTAAGTTGTTAAACCAGAGCAAAGAAAAGATAAAGCGCTCACCCGTATCCTGGGCTTGCTGGGAACCTCCAGAGGAGAAGATCTCCAGAAGAGATCCTTCCCCACTGGCAGTCAGCTCTTAAATGGGTCTAGGA
>JAOWBP010004015.1:2446519-2474019 GCA_028571105.1 Tragopan temminckii
GTGGGCCACTGCTGGGGGGGGGGGAAGGGCTGCGGGGGGGCTCGAGAAATCTCTCCCAGATATTTATTGCGCGCATTAAAAAGATAAATCGGGAGAAAAGAGAGAGAGGCACGAAGCAGGTAGTACGGAGCCGTCCCGCTTTATTTAGAACATGGATCATCGTGTTTGTTTGTGGAATATGTTTGCTTCCAGGATGTAATTTAACATACTAACACTCAACCTATTTAAACAGAGAGACAGATAAAGGCTTATGGAGATCTCAGGGGGAGCCTCCGGAACCCTGCTTTGACTTCTCCTTTCCTCAGGAGCATAAAATGAACAGTAATTAGGCTTTGATACTCTGGCAAATGAACAGTAATTAGAATCTGCTACCTCCAGTCCTTAACTCCGCTCCTCATAGAATATTCACACCATTATTGAACATTTAGATGAGGCCGCTCCGCTCGCACCGCCGCGCCGCGGCCCGCAGATGGCCCAGGGAAAGCGGAGCGCCGATTCGCCGGAGCCTTTGGGCCCACAGAGGGGATTTTCTGGTTATTAGAACCCTCCTAGATCAGGGCCAATTATAAAGAAAACTGTCAGTCAAGGGAAAATTGCTACATGATTAGTGAAAAGGACAAAATCAGGTGAAAAGTGTGAATCATTCAGGCGGCTTTGATTTGCTAATCAGGGGAAGGAAAAGAACAGGAAAGTCCCCAGCTGTAGCCCCGGTTTACTCTTTTCATTTTATCGTGACCTTCTTAGCAGTTACTGATATAATCTCCTAAAAAAAAAAAAAGAAAAAAAGGGACGGTGCGGCTGTGATTGCGGGCAGGGCCCGGGGGGGAGGCGAGGCGAGGAGAGGCGGAGAGACCCCGGCACAGCGCCCGGCCCTCCGTACCGCGAGGGCAGGAGATTCCTAATTACGTTAATAGTTTTTAACAGACTAATTCCCACCGAAAAGCCTTTGTACGAAGATGCCGCCTCCTCCGCAGAGAGCGGCAGTGCGGCAGCGGGGCCGCGCGGGGCGGGCAGGTACGGCTGCGGCGGCTGACGGGCGGCGGAGCTGCTGACAGCTGTGGCAGCTGACGCGGGGGCTCCGCTGCTCCCTTCTCTCGGAGGCGGCGATGGAGCCCAAAACCCTGACGGTCCCATTAGCCCCCGTCTGGGGCGGCGGTGGCGGCTGAGCGCCGGGGGGGGGCGATGAGAGCGCGTCTCTCCGTGAGCTCCCCCCGTCCTCGGGACCGGTTCGGGGGGTCACCGGGCGCTGCCCCCCGGCGCGGGGCCGTGACAAATCGGGCGGCGCGGGGGGGGCGGCTCTGACAGTCACGGGGGGCAATTATCACAGCGTGATGAAGGAGCCTCCGCCAGGATGGATTGCGCCGTTAATTACTGTCCTTTTCCTACAGGCTTCTAATGTGAGGAAAAACACGCGGTGACAAGTGTGGAAAAGAGCAAGCACTAAATTACTGTCAGAAAAATAAACGGCGAGGCGCGGAGCTGCGCGGTGATTTACGGGGGCAATTAGCCACCGCCCCGCCGGGCCGGCCCCGCCCGCAGCCCTTCCTTCTCCGGCCACAAAACGGGGAGGGCCGCCCCGCGCCTGGGCACCGCGCGGTGGGTACGGAGCGCTGGGTAAACCTCGGTGCTGCTGTGTCACCCGAGTGGGGTCCTAGAGCGGGGTTGTCATTGGAGCGACAGAGCGGAGGGATGTTTGAGGCTCTTGTACAGCCCAGGCCGTGGCAGAGAGCCCTCAGCCACTGACCCGTGGGGTCTCCGGAAGGACCACCGGGACCGTCGGTGTGGCTGTGGAGATGTCTATTCCTGGTGGCCAGAGCAGAGCGTGGGCTGAGTGTTGTCAGATTACTAATCAGTCTGCAGGGATGCTGCTCTGCTCCATCTCGCCCTGCTGGATGCACTGTAAGCGCGGTGGCTTTGACCCTGACCTGCTGATCCTGATCTCCTTGGTGCCCGTACATCGATTTTCACTTTCTGAGGCTGCGCTGTGCACCTGGGGCCAAGAACCAGGGCTTGGCTCTGGGACAGCGGTGGTATCTGACCCTGGCTGCTGGCCCTGCCTCTCTGACCAGCACTGCCTGTCCCAGCCAGGGCACGTGGTGCCAGCACCTGCTCATCAGGCAGGGGTGGTGTAGGGACAAAGGGAGGAGCAGCAGGGCCAACCCTTCCAGATGTGACACTGAGTGGGAATGGCAGCCATGTGTTTTTCAGAGGAAAATGAAGAGCACTCACGGTTTGTGTATAGGAAATGGGCATGTGGGGGAAGCAGCAGCGTGTGCTGGGCTCTGCCCTTGGCCACCTCCTCCCTTTCTGGAAATGCTCTGTGCAGAGCCATGGGTGTGTGCCCACAAGGGGCTCCCCATGTGTGTAGAGCCCACCTCTGCTCTGGGCTGCTGGACTGCCTCCCACCATCAGTGTGATCAGTGTGACCAGCTTCTCTCTTGTGTTCTTCTGCTGTAAAACTGTGGATGTCCTTTAAATAAATACTTAATACCTCTTGCTTTTTTCTCCTGTTCTGCCTGATTTTGTTACTGAAGGCAAAGTCAGAGTTCTTTGGGTACAAGTGGTGAGGGATGGAGCGAGCCCTCAGCTCCAGGAATATTTGTGTTTCAGGTTTGTGCTTCCTGCACAGATGCGCCTGCAGTGGGTGTGAGAAGTGGGGGCGAGGTCAGCATCCGTGGCTCTGATGAATGGGACATAGATGGGGAACGTGGAAGGATCCTACATGTGCATCACTGGGGCTGGGAAGACATTGGCCTTTTCCCACAGTCCCAGCTGTTGGTGGCCATGGCACTGGGAGTTCTGTGAGGGGTCTGGGGCTGCCCACACATCTGTCACCTCTCAGTGCGAGGTACTGAAGGCTGGTGCTTGTTCATCCCCTATGCTTCTGCTCTCAGTGGCCTGAGCCAGCTGCTGCAGGGCTGCTCTGACAACTTGGCTCCCAGGGCACTGGGTTCCTGCACCAGGACCCTGCAGCCAGAGCCCAGTTTTGTCTTCGTGGAACCCTCTTTGGGCTACGTTTGTTGGGGTGGTACCCTGGAAGAGCAGCAGTCCCATCTGGCCTGTGACAAGTGGATGCCACAGCCATTTCCTACGGCTAGGTGCCGGTCAAGCAGCTTTCATTTGGAGTGTGTCTCCAAGACATCATTAATACTGGGCAATTGATACAAGGTGATGCCTTTTAGATGTGTGCCACAGAAACCATAGAGACGCATCATGCTGTCATATGCCAAGTCTGTCTGCTGGACTGGGCCTGCAGTGCAGCAATCTGGTCCCACAGCGGTGTTTGGCCAGACCCAGACCCAGAGGGCTGCGAGGAGGATGCAAGTCAGAGTGGTGCAGCATTCCCAGCTGGGAGGCTTCCACGAGGGAAGGTGGCTCCAGCACACAGGCTGCTGTGCAGCTTTGCCTGGGTTCTGCCACGCAGGCAGCTCTCCTGGCTGGCAAAAGCTCCAAGCCCTCAGGTTTACTTTTTCAGAGGTAACCAACAACACGGCCGTTACGGGAAATATCAAAATGAAATATTTCTGATGGATTTCATAAAAGATGACTTATAGCAGAAGAAATTATTTTGGATGTAAATATATTGTATTTCATTCTTCAATCATACTGTATTTTTACTTATCTGAAAAGATTTAAGATGGCCCAAACTGTTTGGCTGGTGTGCCGAAAGCATCCCGGTTTGACGGAAGCTTGAATTGATAACTTTGCTGAGGGAGGGGAGGAAAAAAAAGAGTTTTATTTAAATCAACTTTAAAGCTTTATTGTAAAGGGCGGCTATCGGGAGCCGAGCAGCACTGCTGCCCCTCGCTGCAGCTGGGCTGCGGGAGCCGGGCGGCGCTTATTTATTTCCCTCACAGAGGGGAGGAAAATGCAGGTCCATGAATCAATCTGGATAATGGGGCAGGCTGAATGTAATAAATAATACAGTAACAACCCTAAACTAATGAGCTGTTGCTAAGGTACATTTCACAGGCTCATCCTCTATATAAAAAGTCACTAATAATCCCTTGGTGTAATCAGATGATAAAGCTTTGCCATAAGGCAACACCTGTGCAATTAAAGCTGCGGATTCTTTTGCACGTTTCATTAATTTCAGGATTTTGTAAAGGCACAGTGACTACACTAATAATCTAGTCTACTTGACTCCATGTCTACTGGAAACAGGGTGTCTAATTAGGTAAAGGTAATTAATTAGAGATAAATGGAGCTAATCAGACTCGGTTAACACTAATTCTCTGAATTAAGACATTTTGGGACACCTACTATTCTGCCGGCTTTGATGTTTCCCAACAAACACAGGCTTGGAAAGGGCTCGGCAGCATTCTGTCTGCTCGGTGCCACCCACCAGCCCAGCCTGCAGCCCATACGGTCCCCAGCAGTGCCTTGCTGTGTCCCTGCCTCCTGCGTCCTGGGCTGGGGCCGGCCCCCACAGTGGCAGCGGTGATGTTCTGGGCTGCTGCCAGCCTTCTGCTGGCTGCTGTTCTCCCTACAGCTTTCTTCCCTGATGTGGGCACTCTATCAAATGCTATTAAATATTAAATGTTGTCTGATTCAAGACCTGGATTATTTAGTGAAAGGACCAGGATTTCACAGGTGCAGTTGTAATGCTGTGGAGGTCATGGTCCTGCCCTGAGGATGGCTCAGGTGCTGTTCATCTTGTGCAGCCAATGAGCTACACTGAGTTCAGGGGTCATCTTCTTCAAAGCCAACAGGGTCAGGAGTGGGGAGACAGAAAGTGGTTGGGACAAGAAGTGGGCAAGGAACAAAACTGCTCAAATATCACTGAGGTTTCTGTGCACCTCTAGAATTGTTTAGGTTGGAAAAGATCACTAAGGTCACCTAAAGTCAAACTATCAACCCATCCCCCCTGTGCCCACTAACTCAAATCCCTCAGTGACACGTTTACATGTTTCTTGAACACTTCCAGGGATTGTGACTTTACCACCGTCTCTGTTGTCAGCACTGTGTTAAAGGAGTCCTTTGTTACTTCTTTTTCAGTATAACCACTTATTTCTGGTATGAATTCATGCCCAGAACTGATGGTAGCTGTGGTAGAAAGATATTGCGGGTGGTCTGTACCAAAATAGCAATATCACCACCAGCTCTGTGAGCACTCATTTGCAGTTGGTGACGGGACTGTGCTGGGTGCATGGAGCAAACATTTTAGAAGGTGTCCCCACATAACGCAAAGCCACAAAGGAAGATGGCTTCCCATCACCTGTGGCCAATCTGCTAACTCCAGCACAGCTGAGGGAGTGCTCACTGTCAATCAGTTGAACACTGGAAGCCTGGGAAGTGCTTCTTTCTCCTGCATCTAAGGAAAGCTGGGTGTTTTTTCAGCTTACATTTCTAAAGCAGCTAGGTGGGTGTTGCGCAGTGTGGTACGTAAATAACAAGAGTGAGGCAGGAACGAGTCCTCGCAGGGTGAGCTATAGCCTGAGGTAAGTCTCTGCCAGCTGAGCTACACTGCCCTCACCAGAGGAGATGAAACAGAAATGTCTGACTACTTTTATTGCCAGATATTTTCTGGATTGACCTTTCAATAACTTGTTAAACTACAGAAAATATTTCTGTTTTCTGGATGTGAAAGACCTGCTGGGTCGAACCGTTCATAAACGCACCTCTGGATGTTTTTAATCACAGCTTGATGGCTCTGGGCTGTCAGGAGCAGGCAGCCATCCTAAATGAGATGGTTTCTGCCCACCCCTGCAGGGCTGTATGAAATAATTCCCATTTCCAAAGACATGACAAATCCTAGATAGCTGTTGCAAAGAGCTGTCTCTTATGCCAGTGTCACTCCTGCCATCCAGGTACACGTGGTCCTGGATGCAGGTCCTGGGGCAGATGCAGTGCCCTACATCCATAAACATGAGACCTATGGGCGTCCCTCTGGCGGGCACCTTGCTGGGCAGTAGCTAATGCTAATGTTATGTGCTGGGTACTGGAGGTCTGTATGGGATGGAATCTGCTTGGAATATCTGATTTCGTGACAACTCCTTCCTTACCTCCCTATAAAGCAATGCAAAGCACAGCCCAGCATGCAATTTAACTGCACCACAGTAACAAAATGCTTAATGCTTTAAAGAGGGAGTTCTAAAATTTAATAGTTTATTTTATTATTTCTCTTTTGGATATAATTAACTGGGGATGCGCTTCAAACTGTGCTCTCCTTGCCACTGAGATGTGTTTTTATGTTTTACTCTGGGGGAAAGAGAAGGCTGTCAGACCACGGCCTCTCCCTCGGTGCACATTATTAGAGTCTTTCAAAGCCAAGCAGGCAATTCTGCTGTCACTGGTCTCGTTTGGATGGAGGTGTTTTCCTGAGCAGTCCCATGGGGAGTGGTGTCAGGGGCAGACCAGCAGCCAGCATGGCTCAGCACAGGTCCTGCCCTCCTTCCTGCAGTGCCACCTTTGGGTCCCTTGATCTGTAATACTCTGGCTGTGCTAATAACAGGTAGATGCTTAGTTTCTTCATATCAGAAGTTCATTTATCCTTGGAGAAAATCATAAAATTTTTTCAAGCTCTTTATCCAGATGAAGAGTGGTTCAGCCTCTTAGTGATACTTCACTCTGAGTTTTCAGATGGATTGGACATTTTTTTTCAGCTTCTAGCAGATAAGGAAGCCAAAATGATGTATACAAGGAAAGGCTCTCTCAATATTCCTTTCAGAGTGGCACGTGCAGGTGTTCACCGTGCTGTTCAGAACAACAACTGAGAGTTTCTACAGTTACATAGAAGTCATTGTAGAATAAGTCAGTTGTATTTCTTCAAACTTCATAATTCTGCATAGGCAGATATCTGTGATGTGATAGTGAGATATCCAACTCCTTGTTCCTTTGAGTGTAATCAGTGAATATACGGATGTTATAATTAAGAAATATATAGGAAAATTAGGTTAAAAAGGTTATCATGCTAAAGAAGAATGGATGGAAAGCTTGTCCTGGACTCGCTGAGAAGACTTCAAGAGAAGCAATCTCCAAAAGAGATCCTTATCCAGTGGTAGTCAGCTCTTAAATGGGGTCTAGGAGAGGTGGAGCCAGGCTCCACATCTTCCGGTAGCACAGGAGAATTGTCTTCACCTATACTCCCAGGACTGACTCATTGCTCGCCTCAGGTGGTCAATCAGAGATTCAGGCTGTGATTCAGCAGTTCCTATACACTTTGTTAAGGACAAATTCATCCCAAGAGTGCAGTGTGATCTCGGCAAATAGTGTTATAATAGCAAAACTGGAGAGTAGGAGTTGATGATTAAATTTAAGTGTGTATTGTCCACATAAAACAAGCCGTGTGCTTTTTTTCATGAATGTGAACGTTCATCACTGGTGCTGAAGAAAGACAACATGCTTGCTAACGATTGTGTTTTTAACTGATAATATACTGTAAATTTTGTATAGTACAACTGTGATCTTACAGAGAATAGAAGGGATGACAATGTGCCCGTAATTATAGTATAGTGAAGAAATGCTGTTATTATCTACTATTTTTAGGACCTGTGTGTGCAGCCTCTTAATTTACATAAGCTTTAGACATTCGCACATCTTCCTTCTTTGCTTTTGGATGATAAGTTTTGTTTAAATGAAATATGAAGGTAACATGTTGGGTGAGAGGTGAGGCAGCTGGGAGCTCCATCACTGCAAGCAACATATTCGGTGCAAGGTGAAAAAAGGGTGTTTGTTTGAGAAAGAATTGTTAACACAAGATTAGTTAGAAAAAAAATATATTTATATCCACCAGCAGAGCATTCAAATTGTGCCTTGATCATGTGTAATTTGTATTCAGAGCACTCCTGCGGTTGGCCTGGTGTGCTGTAGCCGTGTCAGGTTGAGCTACACAAGGCCTTGTGCTCTGCCCAGGGCTGTGCCTGCCCCAGCTGGGCAGCCCCATGAGCAGAACAGGAGCTGGCCTGGCTGCAGCCCGGCCAGTATGAGCCCTGTGGCTATAAAGGAGCATTGGTCTGGAGGTGGTGTGCTGCCCGGCCTGGTTCTTCCTGCAGCCATCAGAAGTCTGTTTCGCAAAGTGCAAAACAGAGAAACAAAGAGATCTAGAGATGGAAGAAAAACTTGTTTGTACTCATTACACCAGGGGATGCTCTGAGATCAGACCATCCATCTGAAAGTATGACCTCCTGTAACACTGCCCAATAAGGTCAGGGATGGCTGCGTGCCTCTGCCAAGGAACTGTCTGCTGCAGGCTTGGCTGCCCGCAAGCACCTCACTGCTAAGTCTGGGTTTGCCAAGCTGAAAGAAAAGAGGGAGTTTGTTCTTCAGGGCTTGACCCGTTATTTTTCTGCTTTGCTTGACCCATTTTTCTCTCTTTCATTATACTGATGATATAAGGAGTGTTCTCAGCCACGTTTCAGATTTTCACGGAGGAGGTTGTATGAGGGGAGCCATTCACTTGAACAGCTGCTCAGGTCTCCCATACCCTGGTGGCTTCTTGTTGCAGAAGGGTGTGGGTATAACAGCAGGGACTGGTGCAGCTTCAACAGGGTAACCACTGTCTGTGCTTGAGGGAGGGGATGCTCCTGGGGTCCATTTTATGCCAGACACCTTGGAGAACATGACAGTATAATTGATTAAAAACTTTTGTTAGTAAAGGCGTTTCCCAAATGCCTGTAATGACAACAGGTGTGAAGGGAAGAACTCCCATGCCACTCCATGTGGCTACTGGAAGAGCTGTGATGGCCACATGCTAACAGGCTGTATGGCTTACTCCATCATCAGTGCATGGGCAATGTGATGGATGTTTTAATGTGCGTACTGCTGGACTCAGCAGATATTAAAGACCTGGAATGTGCCCATAGAAGGACAACAGAGCTGATTAAGTGTCTGGAGCACAAGTATGATGGGGAGCAACTGAGGGAACTGGGATGGTTCAGTCTGGAGAAGAGGAAGTTCAGGGATTTATTTATTTATTTTCTTTATTGCTCTCTACAGATACCTGAAAGGAGGTGGTGGCAAGGGGAGTGAGGGCCACTCTCCCAGGTAACTGCTATAGGACAAGAAGCAATGGCCTTAAGTTGCAACAGGGGAGCTTCGGATTGGATATTAGGAAGAATTTCAAAGAGTGGTAATGCACTGGAACAGACTGTGCAGGGAAGTGGTGGAGTCACCATCTCTGGAGGTGTTCAAGAAATGTGTAGATGTAGCACAGAGGGACGTTTTTAGTGGGCATGGTGGGGGTGGCTTGGTGGTTGAACTAGATGATCTTAGTGGTCTTTCCAACCTCAATGATTCTATGATTCATTACTTTGGAGAGGAACAGAGCCAGTGATGTCAGTGGGGCTTTGCCCTGTGGAGCAGAGTGTTTGCCAGCCCTCAGCCTCCAGCCTCCATCCCTGTGCTGGGATGGCTGAGCAGAGGGATGGGTGCTGGTGGCAGCTTGGTTTGTGTCCCCTTACTGCAGCCTCTGGTAGTTCACTGCCGAGTGACAATATCTGTGTGAGGCGCTCTTGCTTGCTTTGCTTTATTTGCTGCTGTGTATGTAATCACTCCAACCTCCTTCCCTCCAAATTTCTTACAGCTGAGGAAAATGAGTTTGTCTGTCCATAAAGCATCTTGCGGCAGGTTAATGCGGTTGTATATCTGGATAACCCTGTCTACCTTTGCCAGTGCAATCAGTGTGGGTGTGAATTACAGGCAGGGGTGAGCACAACCAGAGTAGGGCTGGGATTGATGAGTAGCATGCAGCTGTACGTGGAGCAGGCAGGGATGGGACATCTGCAAGAGCCTTTTGTTCTTCTTTCTGTAATGCCGTCACTGGAGCTGCTGAATTAAGCTGTACTTCCATGATGAGTGGAGATGGCAGGGGTGGCACAGGTGGGTGCCACGTGTGCTGTGCTGGGTGCTACCTGCAGAGCTGCTCTGTGCTGGTGTGAGTAGCCTCTCTGAGCCCTGAGGTCTGCAGGACAACCACTTCATTTCTCCAGCTTAGGCATGCCAGGAGTGGATGAGACCTGGGATCACCTGGAAATCCTGGGATTTCTCTCCAGGCCGTGCTTTGGTGGTGGTATTTCTTTTAATCCAATTCAGTTTTAAATACTGCCATGAAGAATTATAGCTGATTGCATTGAATTACACTTGGAATCTCCTGGTTGCTTGATGAAGGAACGATATGAGCGCAGCGTGGGCCTGACTTTACGTCTGTATTAACAATGTTATAGGCGCAGGGCCTCAGTCTGATACATTCCTAATGAGATTTTGAAGTTCACACTATAAAATGTTCTGTCAATTAAGTCAGAAATTCAGAGCAACATATTTACTTCAGCTAACAGTATGTCCTTTCAGCGCAGGGATCTCGATGATTACAGCAGTGTTTTCTAGTTCCAGCCTCATCAAAGTCCAATAAAATATTCTCATTGTAATACGCGCTTGTCGGTAACGTGCAAGTTTTCTGACTGCAAAGAACAGCTCTGCAAAAACATATTCAGAGAGGAGGAAGCAGGGTAGCAGATAGCTCTAATACAAAGGCCTGTCTTTCTGCAGTGCCCTGTAGCTGAAATGAAACCAGGCAGGAGCCCTGTTTTACTAGCAGCAGGTTTCCTTGATGCACGCCTGTGCTTCCTGATGCTGCTGACTCCCAGGAAGGAGGCCCTCCAATGTGCTGAGGAAGGGCTGATTGCAGTTGTCACCAATTAACAGGAGACGGGCATGCAGGTGAAAGCAAATCCTGCTTTGCTTTACTGGGTCGCAAAAGCGCAAAGCCAGCCACAGCTCCTACATCAGCTACACCCATGGAAGCAGCTCCTGCATTACTTGAGGGTTTGCGGAGCGCTCCTTGCTGCTTGATCCCAGCAAGTTCCTTAAAGTCTTTGGGAAGTAATGAACTAGCAGCAGTTGAGGGGACTCAGCCTTTTAGCACGTGGATCCCCCCCTCTCTCACGATCTGTGTGGCTGGTGAGTGGCTCAGCTGTGGAAAGAGCTGGCTCTGCTCCAGATCCCTTCCTTCCCAGCCCAGTCTGGTACTTGTCCTGAGCGTGCCAACAGTGCTGGCAGTTTTCTCAGGTTCAGAATCAGTGCCTGAAGAAAGAAGAAATATATAAGTATTGGCTACGAACTTCGGATCACTTTAAAAGAATTGAGTTTGGTGGGGTTTTCGTACATTTGGGGCTCTGTGAAAAAGGGTAGTTATTTGGTAGTGAAGTCTTTGTGTTGAAATCACAGGAAACTGTGCTTTCTGCTTAGGCGTGCTCCAGATGTAGTTATGGCACTGCTTTTAAGGAATCATTTGGCTTAATAGTATTGCCCACAAATACATTTTTACATAATTAGTTTGGAGATCTGAAGTACTTGGCTGTTAGTGAGCACTTGTGGTGAAGCTCCTGTTACAAATAAGCCTGGCTTTCTCTGTGGCCTGTTGCACCTGCCTGAGGTATTCATTCAGCTCTGCTCTTTCCACACCACTGCTATGGTGTGAGTGCAAGTGCTCCAAGGAAGTCTGCAGGTAAGCATAGGGAGTGTGGGCTAGATGAGTGGAAGTGAAGTGGATGGTGAACAGGCTGACTGGCAGAGCTCAGAAGGTTGTGATCAGCAGCACAGTCTGGTTGGAGGGCTGTAGCTAGCGGTGCTCCCCCCAGCTCTCAGCAAATTTGTGATGCTACAAAGCTGGAAGGAGTGGCTGACTCACTGGCAATGCTACCATTCGCTGATACCTGGACAGGCTGGAGAACTGTGCAGAGAGGAACCTGATGGGGTTCAGCAATGGCAAGGATAGGATTCTACACCTGGAGAAGAATAACTCCATGCATCAGTACAGGTTAGGTGCCAACCTACTGGAGAGAAGCTCTGAAGAAAAGGACCTAGTTGTGCTGGTTGGCCATGAGACACAGTGTACCCTTGTGGCCAAGAGGTCAATGGTTTCCCTGGGGTGCATTAGGAAGTGTGTTGTCAGAACGTTGAGGCAGGTGATCCTCTCCTTGTACTTTGTCCTGGTGAGGTCACATCTGGAGTACTGTGTCCAGTTTTGGGCTCCTCAGTTCAAGAAAGACAGAGAACTGCTGGAGAGAGTCCAGTGGAGGGCCACAAAGATGATGAGAGTTCTGGGGCATTTCCCATGTGGGAGAAGCTATGAGATACGGTTTAGTTTGTGGTAGCAATGGTGATGAGAAGACGGTTGGACTAGATGATTTTATAGGTCGTTTCCAATCTTGTGATTTTATGATTCTATGAAGGCTGAGACCTGAGGCTGTTCAGCCTGGAGAAGTATAAGGGGGGGATCTTATTAATGCTTATAAATATCTAATGGGTGTCTAGTGGATGGAGTGAGCTCTCTTCTGTGGTGCCCAATGACAGGATAAGGGACAACAGGCACAAACTGGAAAATAGAAAGGTCAATATGAACATGAAGAAAAACTTCTTTACTTCAGGGATGACAAAGCACTGGAACAGGCTGCCTGGGAAGGCTGTGGATTCTCCTACTCTGGAGATATTCAAAATCCACCTGGGTGTTTTTCTGTTAAACGTCCTATAGACAGTCTGCTTTAGCAGGGGGTTGAACTGGAGATCTCCAGAGGTTCCTTTCAAGCTCTAAAATTCTGCAAGTCTGTTGTCCTAAGCTCTGCCCCTCCCAGACACCCTGTCCCAGGAATGTCTCAGGAGTGGGGTCTGCAGAAGAGGGTTTGTTTAGTGATGTAAACTAAATAGATGTAAGCTCCTTTACCCATTGCCTTTCCAAAAACTGATCTGTCTTAAGTCATCTGGAACAGACACCATTTTCTTCAAGTGGTGTGTCTTGTTTGTTAGACATGTTGTGGCTCAATGACACATTGCTAAGGAGAGAGTAATCTTTTGGCCTCTGTGCTGTTCTCTAGCTCCACGTGTGTGCCTGGCTTTGCCCTTCACACAGCTGGGTGCCCAGGTCTGGTGTGCTGTGCTGTTCTTGTGATTGTCTGGGGAAAAGGGAGGAGTTGTGCTACGCTATATTTACCTGAGCCCAGGAACTTGCCAGGTTGATGGTAGAACTGATTGCTCGTGAAACACTTTGACTCAGATTCTTTCAGGCAGCGTGATTCTTGTAGGATCCTTGTACCTGGGTCTCTTTGTCCAGGCACAATGCTGACCAGCAGGTCAAACACCAGGCTCCCGGAGCAGGGGAACTGCTGTGCCCTTGCTGACACTCGCTTGTGGGCCCTGTGCCCAGGCCATGCTCCATCCTGATGTGCCCTGGGCTTCTGCTGCCCTGCAGGAGGGGTGGTAATGCTGCTGGTAGGGTTCCTGAGTCCTCCATGTGCTAGGAGGAGCCTTCCTCCTGGATGCGAGGTGCATCCCTCAGTGCCACAGCCCTTACAGCTCCTGCTATCAGAGTGCACTGTGACACTCTGGATGCAAATGCCCTTTTACAGAACTCTGTAAGTGGCACTGACAGCAAGAAGCAATGTGTTGTATAATAAATACTACTGGTTTAAAATTTCTGCATGCACTGGGCATGGGTTGTGTTTCACTGTATTCCAGGGTACAATGACAGCAAAGAAGTTCCTTTCCCTTAGCATGAAGTAAACAACAAATATGCAGCACCGGTGTGGCTGTCATTGCACCGTCAGCAGCCCTATCCTGGAGCACTGTGAATCAGCATTGCTTTCATTTCACAAACAGAAGTAATGGCAAAGCCACTTCTCTTCTATCAAAAGCTTCTAAAGAGAGCGTTTCATCTAAAGTTTTGTGTAGGCACATTGTACAAATGTTTCATCGAATACATCACGATGTAAGTGCTGCTGCTTGCTTTGCCACTGCACGGGAGCTACCAGTATAGCCACCACTGTCTGTCAGATGGGTTTTCATCCAGTTTCCCTTTCTGTTTTTTTATTCTAATATTGCTTTTCTTCTACTTATTCATATTGCAACTGAAGAGCATTGCTTAGTTTAACAAGAGCTAAATGATGCACAAGTACAGATAGATAACATTACCCTTTGAAGTTCTATGTACAAAGATGAAGGCTCCTGATAGTGGGTGCTCCACTGGAGGTTATCTGCAGTTGGTAAGCCACCAAGGTACAACACAAAGTCTTCCTATTAGGACCTGCAACATTTGCCTAATAGCAAGTGACTGGAAAGTTGCAGGTTCCTCTGCTAGCACTGAGTGACACTGGACGGCTGACACGTGTAGCATCTGGTGGCAACTGCCTGCAGTCCCTGCTCTGCCTTGTTTGTGGGAAGGTGCTGGACTAAACCAGCTTCCCAGCACCAGTGAAAGGACTCGGGATGGAGGAGTGAGGCCACAGAGGGCTGCATGCGCAGGAATGTCTGTAGGTGCCAGTGGGGAGAAAGGGGGTGAGGGGAGTGCTGCTGCTGGCACCATGGCGGCAGGTCTGGAACAACACCATCTCAATTACATCCAGGCAGCGTCGTGCTCCCTTTGCAGCCCATGGAGCTGCCAGGCAGACTGCCAAGGCAGGCAGCAGTTTGGCAGGTTTTTAAACACTGACTGCGAGAGCGTGTGCCGGGCCATTTGTACCATATGGCACCCAAGAGCGAATCCAGGAGAGGGTGCAGGGTGGTGCAGGAGGCCAGCACCGAAATGCCATTTAGAAGGGAAGCATCAGCCCAAGTGGCAGAGGGTGGGCTGGTGTCTGCACCACCAAGTTCAATTCCCTCCTACCGTCCCTTCACTGGGAGTTTAGAAACACTGTTCTGTAAAGCGTAAACCTATACTGTAAACACATAAATGGAGATTTCAATGCAGATTTTGTATGTATGTATTGCTCAAAAGGCAGAGCTCTGTGGGAAAAAACATTTCTGCCTCTGGACTGGGAGAGGCTGCTGGTGCCTGGTGCAAGCAGCTGCCCTGCCCTGGCCTGTCTGTGGGTGTCAATTAATCTTGGGGGGCACTGGCAGGATGGGAATCCCGAGCTTCCACTGCTCTTGACCATCCTGGCCCTGGGAAGTCAAGCAGATCTGGTCCATGGCCACCTTCCCTTTGAAAGGACATTTTATCCCACACAGCTCAGTTGGAAGGGCTTTCATTTACAGCGTCGTTATATTAAACAAATGACATCTTCCAATCGTTTGCTCTCTGCTCTTGGGCTCTAATGGATAGCGCTTGTCACAGTTATTGATTTTTCCTCTCTTACAGAAATCTGTTACTTTGGGAATATTGAGTTGTGCTATTATCCAGACAGGTGCCAGCCCTCTGGGTGACAGACAACTGGTTGTTACTGTAAACACTTGATAGCTGGCAAAAAAAAGGTACACGAGTGTCATTTATCCACTAAAATACTATAAATAAAATATAGATTTGGTAGCTCTTTCACGGCTAAGTTCATAGAGAAGATGGGATTTGTCACAATAGAACAGGCTGAGTTCTTCCGTGTGTCTGCAGCACGGCATGTGCAGTGCCATGGGCACAGTGGTGACACTGTGGTGCTGCCAGGTGGCACTGTAGGGGCTGGGCTTGTGCACACGGTGCTGGGGCCTCCTCCCACCCCAACCACAGCTCACCTGGCTTAGTGGATTCTGCAACAGCTCACGGTTCAAAAGAAGCTAAATCAGCGGTGCTTATTTTACTGGGAGAAGCTGGTTAGTATGCACGTCGTTTCTGTGCCTGTACAGCACTTGAACAGCCTGGGCCTTTCCCCATTACACCAGCGGATAGCAGGCTTACACAAGCAAATGCAATCAGCTTCTACATCAGGAGGAAGAGAAATCTGTGGCTGTTGGGGGAAACACTTTCAGGTATTTAGAGCTGTGAACTGATCTGAGGGAGCTGTTGGTTATAATCCTGCAGCTGCCCAGGACTTGCTGTCTGACAACACAGTGCCTCAGTGCAGCGATCCCACGCAGCGCTGCAGGGCGGTGCCTGTGCTTGCAGGAGGGCTTGGGAGCAGCAATGCCGTGGGCGTGGAGGTGTCATGAAAGTGAGACATACATCGAGCAAGCGTCCCCCTCCTGCCCCAGGCTCTGCCTGCTGGGCAGGAATGCACAATAGGTCTCAAATGAGTTTCTCTCTTAAAAACTCTTCTGATGCTTATTCCTGTATCTACCCCTCATCTCCCGCACTTGCAGTGCACCCCACTTCTTCCATAGACTCAGCTCCTATCTAAGCAGAGTGGGTGGTTTCGCCTCTCACTAGAACAGGCTTGGAGCTGTTCCAGATTTCCCAGCATAATGGGGCAATACAGGTATTTGCAATCACAAAATGTTTGGTTTGGTTAACAAGCACCGCTTTACAAGCTCTTTCATATGTCAAAGTTGTCAGGTTATCTTCTTCCTAGCTGGGATGTCTGTCAGAAGTAGCAGCTGGTTTGTCTGGCAGTGTTCACTGCTACAAACCCTGCTGCTAATTGTTCGTCCTTTTCCGTTTGTCTTTTCTTAATGCCTCTTCTGCTGTCTCTCTAGGCACTTTCCAAGCAGAAAGGGAGCAGTCTGGTTATTTCCCTTTTGACTGGATCTTTCACAGTTTCTCACTTTCCTTCTGCAAGCCATGAAGGGCATCTTCTAGGGAAAGCCTGCTTGCTGTATTCCCATTATGAGCTCCGTGCCTAGTCCTGTTCAGGTGCTGTCCCCAGAGCCCAGATGCCAGCCCTAGGGGCTCTCAAGCAGTCACATCCCACTTGGAGCAGCTGAGGCCAGGTCCCACCTTGTCCTTACGTAAAACATGATTTTGTAGAGTGGCTTTGGCCTGCCTGTCCCGTGAGTCACATCTGGACATGCTGAGGGATGCCTTCCTCGGGAGAGCTTGTCTGGTGAGGTGGAAGGGAAGATGTGTGTTCATTGTCATCTGTTAATTGCAGAATCATTTAGGTTGGAAGGCCACCCAGGCCAATCATCAATCCATCACCACCATACCCACTAGACCATGTCACTCACTGCCACATCTACCCTTTTCTTGGAAAGCTGCCCAGTGTCCAGAAGATGGATATCTGAAACTGCAGAACAATGTAAATACATATTAAAAAAAAAAGGAAAGAATGTAAAAAGATAGATGCTAAGCCATTCTGGAGATTTAAATCATAAAACTTTAATTGAATTAATAAGTTCAAATCTTTTCCTAGATATAGGCTATTTCACTGAGCTTTAATGTATTTCCCCTTAAGAAGATACTCTGTAATTTATGACTGCTTGTGTAGAGGATACAATAGTTTGCATAAAAAATGGAACTGGAGGCTCTTTGGCTGTGCAGTGGTGCTGGAGCCTCATTTACCATCTCCTTTAAAATGTACATCTCCCTCTGACTCCAAAATCTTTCCTACAGAATTGCAAGCCCAGGCTATGAGCTGGGATTTATACAGTTGTTTCTGGAATTGGTTCTGAAAGCACGTTACAATAAAAACTCAATTGCAGGACTGCAGCTACTTGTGCTGAAGGAAATGAAGGCGCCCTCCATTTCGGAAAAGGTGGCTAACCCAAAGGTAGGAGCCACAGCCTGGCATATTTCATAGATTCACATTGCTGTTTGTTGATTCCATATTAAACAGAATAACCGAGCGTGCTGAAGGTAAAGCCCTCGTTTAATTAACCCTCTTGGTGTAGTACCATGTGATTAAATGTGACTGAGCTGCTCCTTGGGGCTTCTGCTACTGAAAATACTAACAATAATCATTTGTTTTGTTTTTATATTTAAACACATTATTGCATAGCTTGGTGCAGGGATAATTACCAATTTTATCTCCTGTGTTTTTCTAATGTTCATTAATAACAATAAAGGGTTGTAGGTTAAAAACTCATTTAATTGCCTTTATGTTAATGACATTATGAATAGCCTTAGCTACAAGATTCTAATTCTGTCCAGTATCCTGTTTCTCAGTAGAGCCCCAGGAGAGCTGCTCATTTTATCAGCATTACTGATTCAGAGTTTTTCCTTGCAGGTGGGTTTTTGTACATAATCAGAATTAATGCACAACACATTTTGCAAGGAACGGAGTAGAAGCACTCTGAATAAGTAATTAACTGGAGTGCCCAAGGAAAAATGCCTGAGCAAATTTCTTAGCATATTCATAAAACATTAAGAACAGTCACAAACACAGTGGAAACAATTTACTGGTAATATGCTTTCATGCCTTTTTCTAACTCTTTTATTTTTTTCCCCCCTTTTCTCTTTTCTTTTTAATGAATGAAGAAGAAGAAAAAGAAAAGGAGTTTTCAGTTCTCTCATTAAGGAGCACCTGCCCTTGGAACAGCTTACGTTCTGTGCCATGTTGGACAAGGACTTATTGGAAGATAAATGGAAGTCAATACGAAGCTTTCTCAAAGTAAACAGAAAAGAGGCTTTTCTTCTCCCTGTACAAATGGCCCCTCTCCACACCACCTCCTGGGCCCTGAAAAGCACCAATGGAAAGGTTATCTCAGCCACTCCTCCACCTAGTGATAATTAAAAATAATAGCTCAACTCAAAGATGCTGATGGAGGGCAGAGTATCTGTAACATGCCAAAGAGGGCCTTGCATGGATTTTTCTTTTGTTTGGATGAGAAAAGCACTTGGGTCTGATGTGTACCCACAGGGTGCACTGAGTACGTGTGCTGCCTACTGCTCAGCCATGGGATCCATATTCCCACCCCTAGAACCATTTGATGCCCTCATCTCCGACCCAGCAGTGGGAGAGTGAGGAAGGCAATGCTGGAGCACCTAGGCCAGGGGCTGAGGGCCATCTGTGTGAGCCAAAGTCCAGACTGACGTCCTGCGGTTGAGCTTGGCTGAAGGTGGCATTGCCCTTTGGTCGCAGGGAGGCAGGATGGACCAGGATGGCTTTTCCCTTCTGAGGTGAGAGCTCTGATGGCTGTGTCGAGCTGCTGGGTGAGCCCACGCTGCTCATTCCCGCTGAGGCCTGGGTATGCCAGGCTGTCCAGAGGCTGTCATTGCCCTTCAGTGTGAGCCATGAGCTGGGGCAGAGGGCTTGCCCCACCAGGCCTGCCCTGCTGCCCACTGAGTGCCCCGCCAGCAATGGCTTGTTGGTGATCTTTCTGACAGGCAGAAAAAGCACAGTTGTTTGCTTATTTTCCTTTAAAAATAGATTTCTAAATATGTGAGCGACAGTTGTGCGTGTCTGGAGCCCGGTGCCCGGGGCATGCAGTAGCACCAGTGACCACAGACGTGGCATGGCTTCATCGGGGCGCTGGCGGTGGCAGTGCTGGGAACGCTGATGTGATAAAGCCATGTAGAAATCCATCAGTTTTCCCTTCCCATCATGGGTGGGAGGATGGAGCTGACATGCCCGCAGAACGTGCAGGACCCCAATAGGCAGTGGCACCAGAAGGTGGGGTACCTAAAATTGGGGTGTCATGGAGGGACTGGTGTGTGATAACAGTGACAAGCTGGAAACATTCTGCTTTACACTGACACTTTTTCAATTTATTTCTCAAACTCTACCTCAGATTTCAAAATGAAGGGTCATTTTTGGATGGCTAAAATGAATGACTTTCAGCAGAAACTTGTAGGAATGAGCATCCTCTCCCCATAGGAAGTGACTAGGCAAAGCTGATACCCCTTTCTTAGGAGGGTTCCCATGGAAAGGTGTTTCACCCAAGCATCACATGCAGAATTTTAGCTCTCTGCATCCTCCCTCATTCTGTGCTGTGGGTGGTGCGGGACAGAGCTTACGTCATTATTTGGGAAGAAACATGTACTCTACTACACAGTAGGAGAACTAACAACCAAATGACAACCTGATTTCTGTTCACTATGCAGTTTCAGCATATGAAAGGAAAATATTTTAAGAAAGTAAGTATTTATTTCCTTATTCTTAAGTAGCGCTTTTTTCTGACCCAATACCTGCAGCCTGCAATCATTTTGCCAGAGCAACTTCTATCCATGTTTTGATGGTAAAATATGTAATGTGACCTCCCACAGTTCATTAATTTGCCTTTTGTGTGCTCCTAGCTATCTGTGTCACCCCTAGGCTTTCAGTTCTGTGTTACACCGATTACTATTACAACAACTTACCCATCAGCAAAAAATCCTACAGATGAGCCAGAGCTACTTCTGAATATGTGCATTTGAATCTTGGAGCTAGCTCTGTAAAAGGTAGGGATTTAAAAATAACAAAACAAAGCCCGTGGAAATTACCCAATCCATGAAAAATATGCAGCCTCAGCGACACAGCATCACAGCAGCTACAGCAGCTCTGTGCAGAAGTGATGGCAAGCCCCGGCTCGGGGCTCTCTGACTGAAGGCTCTATGCCTCAGAGGCATCTGCACGCGGTGTCCCCCTGCCAAGGTCAATGGGAGCCTCGTGGGGTGCTGGTGGGATCAAGCTCTGGGCTCCCATCACATGTAGCACCCCGGGGTAGTGTGGTTGATTCTTTGCAGCTGCGCTTTTTTAATTCTTGCTTTTCTGCAAATTACCTACTCTCTTTCATTATTGAATATAGGAACACTGGGGAATTTCTTACACAATTTTTCTGTCTTTGGGGGTGTAGGATGGAAATAGGCAGTCGCATTTAAGTAATGATTTCTGCTTACACACAAATCCGATGTTGTGAATTCACTGCTCTTCCGAAGCTAGGTGCATTCCCTGGCATTTTGTGGTGGTAAATATGCAGACCTACCGCTTACCCGGTAACAAGCGAGTGTTTTTGCAGTAGATTGGAAAGAATAAAAACAAACTAATGTATATTTTTCAACTTCCTGGTGCTTTAACCTTTCTTAAGAAAAGACTCGTGGGACATAATTGAAGGAAAGTGTTTTTCCTTAGCAGATGGATTGCTTTGCTCGGATAATATTTTAGTTATGCCAATAAAACGAAGGGTACACAGAAAACCATGAAACTGCCAGCAGTTGTTAGTGCACGACTATTACTGAGGCAGAAATGAGGCCAAAGCGGTGATAAATGTGCATATCTCCCTCTCCATCAGCTGAGGAATGACCCGGGTACACTTTCCATCTGAGCACCGAGCGGGCCGACATTTTTCACAGCAGCGCTTAATAGTGGACATTAACTTAGCCCTCTCCAAAAGGGCTGACCCGGAGGCTACCCTCTGCGGTTCTCCAAACTGTAATCGCTTCTTCAGTCTGTAATTTTATCAAATAGCATGCACCTTTTCCAGCCACTTATTGGCCAATTAAGTCAAGTTCTCACTGAGGGGGTCCAGCTGGTTTCAAGTTATCTTAGATGAATAGATTGAAGACATTCTGCAATCTATGAACCCAGTTTAATGATCTAGGTGATAATACTTGTAATTCTTCTCAGTCAAGGGAATTTGCTGCAGCTGTTGTCTGCAAATCCGTGTTCTGATACAGTGAAGTACCAGAAGAGCGTTAATCCGCCCTCAGAGTTTTATAGCGACGGCTGCATTGTGAGATGGGAAATTTAACATTCACACGGCATTGCCGGGTGAAGACAATTTTTTGTTGATGTGTTTTTTTATTTCATTCTATTGTAAGTGGTAAAGAGGTTACATTGAAGAATATATTATTGATAATACTTAAAAATTGGCAGCCGTAGAGCAGTACAAAACAGCCTGCTAAAATATTGCATGAAGTATTTGTGATGGAAAATGATTTTGCCTCTGAGCATGAGCACAACTTTCTTAAAATTCACAGGTGGAATGGAGCTCCAGAAATAAAGCCACTGCACTGGAACATATCATTGATATGGTTCTGGTTTGGTTATCAATATGGTATTTTGGTTATTCCAGAGTTACACTGGAATAAATGAGACGATAATCTTGATGCTGAGCATAGGAAATAACTCTGAAATTAACTGGAGAGGGGCATGCTCCTGCCTGACACAGCTGATCCGCGTGCAGCCAAGCCTCCGTGTTGTGTTGGCCATGCTTCAGCGGGCGCGCTCCCTTCTGTCAGTTCTCACAACAAGCAGCGCGCAGGAGACGTCTCCGTGAGAGGGGCTCAGATTAGAGCGGGGCTGACTGAGGGAGCCTGGTATGGCCATGGAGAACATCTTGTTCCCCACGTTTAGCCACGGGCAATGTCAAGTAGTGTATGTTACATGAATGCTTTTCTCCAGTCTCGTAGGCCGTGTTTTTGAGGTTGACTGTGCAAGGCTTTGCTTCACAATAACAGACTTACATGCAGATACTCAATTCTTCGTTTTCTTCACCCCTCCCAAACCATCCCCCTTGCTGGGGACAGAGAGAGGCTGGACTGAGAGGGAACAACTGCTGCAGCGTCACACCCTGGGGCCAAGCTGTGCATGGATGTGGTGCCATGCTTTCACTGTGATGGGCTCAACAGAAGGGTTAATTCACACAGCTGACTTTTATCCTGCATTCATAAACGAAGAGAAGGTTGAGCCCACAATGACAGCCAGCTTCCAAACACATCGTGGGTTTTGGTAAGAGGCAGCACAGTCATAACATTTGAATATTAGCATTTTTTAGCTCTGCCACACTAACAACTGCTAATTAGGTGGCTTGGGCACAGGAGCACTGCCTTGAACCCTGTGCAGTAATTCACACCTAATTGTGGCTCCAACTCTGATACGGGAACACTTTAAACCCAGTTCCTATGTACAGTGACTATCAATCAGCAGCAGAGGGGAATCCCA
This sequence comes from Tragopan temminckii, assembly GCA_028571105.1. Classification (NCBI taxonomy): domain Eukaryota; kingdom Metazoa; phylum Chordata; class Aves; order Galliformes; family Phasianidae; genus Tragopan; species Tragopan temminckii. Next base: position 2,468,953 of record JAOWBP010004015.1, read on the forward strand.
ACACCAGATCCTTGTGCCTCACACATCTGTGTTCTTCCTGCACTCATTTCTGCTCCCAGCAGCACCCAGATGCAGGTAGGACACCAGGCAGGCAGCCGTGCAGGGACATGTCTCAGCAGGGCACAGCCACGTCTACTGCCCCACATGCTCCCTCCCCATGGCCTCTAGGGGCTGTGGCAAATTTGGAGATGGGCTCTTCCCGTGCCAAAAGATTCTCATTTGGCCATCAGTGATACCAAAGCTGAAATGTTTGATAGGTTGTCACTGAACATTGCTTGCTCAAATTCTCATTACAATCTCCATCTTGTGCATGTTGCCTTATACAGCCACCAGATACACCTTTGCATTTTTAAATTGTCACTGTTATCCTCATCCCTCCGCCTCATTCCACACACCTCTTGTTAAAACCAATACAGCAGACTTCTCCGCACCTCAAGCAGCCCTTTCAGTTGATCATCAGCACTCAGATAATCTCCTGCAGGTGGGTTGTTCAAGGTGTGGCAGATAAATGGTGTGGAGGGGGGGAGCTTTCCTTAGTGACTTGGATGCCTGTTGCTCTCCAGACAGAGGTGAGGGATATGGGAGGTCAGTCTAGGAATAGTTTACTGTTGTGTTTATTACCTTTTATTCCTTGTTGTATTTACAGAATGAAGGTGACTTCTCTGTGTGTGAGTGGGGTGTCCACCAAAGACAGGCTGAAGTACTGCTGTGCTCCTGCTGCAGAGCTCCTCTTCCTCACCCACCTCTCAGCTAGGCTCACAGCTGAGTGCTTGGCTGCTTCCTGCCCTGGTGGAGCATTTTCCTGGGCTGTATTTCCTCCTGTGGTGGGGAGTTGTTCCTCAGGCTCCTGGGGAGTGGGGCAGACCTGAGGATGTGACTGGGGCTGCTCTCTGCTTAGCAGAGCAAAGGAGATGTGTTCAATTGAGCTAGAAATAGTACCAATTTTTTTTTAAATAATATCAATCTTTCTTTCTTTCTTTTGGAAGAAAGCAACCAGGGCCTAATGTAAGCAGATATAAAATAAGGGCGAGTCTGGCTATTTCCCTGGGGAAAGCTTGAAATGCTTACCTCATCATTTCTTGGAGTGCTCTAACATCAGCTCTGTCTGTCCCTGGTGATGTACTGTCCTCACCGCTGCATGGGGAATAGACCTGAGTTTCATATGCAGCACTAGCTGGGAGAGAGAGAGGTTTTTATACCATTCTCTAATTGTTTTTGTATTTAATTACAGAGATGGGTGCTTAACTCAAGGTGTCTGCAAACAGCCACAGAACAAAGCAGGGCTGTGTGTTTCTGCAGGGCTCGGGCTCTAGTTGTGCGCAGTGGCCTGGGGATTGGGGCACCTCTTGATGTTCTGTGCTGCAGCTCATTAAGAAAAAGGAAAGTTAGCAGTGAAAGCCCACAATCAAATAAACAATAAAAGGGCAAAACTGTGTTTCCCCCTCTGTAATTTGATCTGTAAGAAATGTAAATCGCTCATCCAGAAGAGAGCGATTTTCAATTAGTGCTGTTTTCTTAAACATGCAAATCCCCAGCTCTGTTTAGCCGCACAGTTTTGCCCTAACTCTGCAGAGAATTCCCAAGCAACCTTTAATAGACGGCCATGCCTTCAGGCTTGTCCACTTATGTTTTCTCTCCTGCCTGGGCACGAGATAGATTATGCATATTATTATTCATAAGTGCCACCTATTGAAGGCACCACCACAGGCACGTTGCAAATGGTGGGCTTGCCCCAGCTGTCCCCACTCATGCGAAACATTCCTGCTCTCCGACAGACCCTCCAAACCTCACCCTCAAAATCACTGGTATTTTTCTTGGCACGGGAAAGGGCTTGCAGGATAGCTGGTAGCCTTTACAGGCAGCTGAAATCAAGAGGGTCTCCCCGTGCCCTCCTGCAGAGGTTCCTGCTGGCTGCTGCTTTGTCTCAGCAGTGCGGGGGAGAGGTATGGTGCTGGTTGGCAAGGGCAGCAGTCCTCTGGCTGGTACGGGGCATGGTGAGCAGCTAGTGCAGAAGCACAGGGAAGCAAACGGGAGGCTTTCAAACGATGTAGTTATGAGCATGGATGTAGGAATAGTATTTAAATAAATGTTTTGAATGCTTGTGGCTAGAATTAAGCATAACCCTACATTTCTACAAAAGGTCAATTGTGATTCTAATTACTCCTATGCAAAATAGCTCATGTTTGAACTGTGCAGTTATAATTAATACATATGCCTTATTGCCAACTGTGAGCGTTTTTGATCATTAGAATCTGGACAGCCTTATTATGTCCAGACAGTCGGAATGAAGATGTGAGCGCACCTCTTTGGGGTGACTTTCTCTTGCATTGTTTCACAACAATGTGACTGTGCTGGCTCTAGTTGCACCATTCCAATGTAACAGCACTAAGGTGCAGTGTGGGTCTGGGCTGGGCATGGTTCTGAGAGATGCTTGGTAGCTATGCGATACTCTATGCCCCTGTGCAGTGTTCTATTCCATCACATAGCTGCAGCTCACAGTGTGGGTAGAAGCCTCCATCCATCTCCCTCTCCTCGGCATGCGACGGCTGATCATTGCTGCGCATCTGTCTTTGGCAGCAGGAAGAGGGATAGCGCTTTGCTCACTGCAAGATGGATGTGGCAGAGGCTCGGCTGCCATCCGTGGGTGCGTGTCCTGCATTGTGTGGTGCATGCAGATGGACTGTCCCACATTGGTGATGCACCCAAACATGCACACAGTTGTATGTGCAAGGGCTGCTCCAAAAGTAATGCCTACCATTTCATTATGTAGGACCATGTTATCAGAGGTGAATATTGGTGGTGTGGCAGTTGAGAATGAACATTGCCAACAATATCCCATTACATCTGTTGCCTTGACAGATGGCAGCAGAGGGGCAGTCTGACAGAATGGCATCTGACATGGAAGTGCACATGAAGGAAAGGTATGTCATTGATTTTTCTCCCTGCAAGAGAAAATGGCACACAATGATATTCATTGTCATTTGCTGAACATTTATGGGGACCAAACAGTGGCTGTGAGCACCCCGAGGTGGTGGGTGGTGCGTTTCAGCAGTGGCGACAGTGGTCATCTCTGCTGGTGCAAGTTCTTATGAGCATGGCGTGCAGACTCTTGTTCTTTGTTGGTAAAAATGCATGACTAACGGTGGTGACTGTGTTGGAAAATCAGCGTTTTGAAGCTGAGACTTTGGTCTGTCAAACAATGTTATTTTGCTCTATGTACCTGTTGTCATTTCCATGACAATAAATAGGAGGCATTGTTTTAGGAGCAACCTATGTATCTAGGAAGACGCTTGCTTGCTATGAACGTATGTGAGCACTTGCATGCATGAGCACTTTAAAAAATAAAAAAAACAAGTCACTGCATATAGCACCACTGGAAATTTGGATAGGTGCTGAGAACAGAAGCACTTGTGACCCAGGCAGCAGTGCCATCTCTCCATGTGGAGAGGGGGAACAGCCCATGTCACGTGTAGGCAGTGTGGGCTTCCACACCAGGGGCATGCCTCCATGGCAGTGTGTGTGTGTGTGCAGATGTGTGCACAGCCAGATAGATATGTGGGTGTTACTCCGTATCTGAAGAGGGTCCCTGAAATAACACGGTGTGAAGCCAGCATGTGTTTGTGTTGGGTGAGGCACTAGGGCGACTGCACAGCTCTATTAGCAGGGCGCTACGACTCCAATTTCACTTAGCATCGGAGTTGTTCACATTAAAACATGCCCTTGGCCTGACAAGGCATTATTAACTTGCGTTTAATAAAAATAAAATATTACATTTAAAAAAATTGAAAGCTGACAAATTTGATTTAAATGAATGCTGAACTCCAGGCAAATGTGTTGCTTGAACTCTGCCTGCTGCACTGCAGCTGACAGGAAGCATTACAGTAACGCTGAGTGGTCAATATGTGATTAAATATCACATGTCAAGCTTAGCAAGAATGTTCCTTCCAAAGAAAATTATATTGTTAAAAATAAGTGACAAATTCTAAGCAGCCCCTTCAAATTCACAAAGACATGTGAAAGAATGGAATTGTGCTAGTAATAGACCCAGATCTCTGCAGGAGACAGAGTATGTACCATCTTCTGTACGGAGCCACATAGAGCACCTACAGGTAATCAGGTAAAAATGATTGCACATATTTTAAGCAATAAATTTCCTTTGCATTTGCCATAGAACATAAAGAGAAGAGACACGCTACATTTTCACACCATGTTTTCATCTGAAAGCTTTTGCTGTCATGCTGTTCTGTCTAAAGGGATTATTTATTTATATCAAGACTCGGGTGTATAGATGCGTACATACACACATGGGTGTGCATGCACTGAAGCAGTCATGAGTGGCATTTGAGTGGGTAACTTACATCTAAGTTCATATTTAAACTAAATAACAGTGATAATTGTAATAGCAGCAATAAATATCTCCTGTCGTTAGGTGTTGGGAAGCTCCAATTCTGCATGGCTACGGTCTGTTACGGCCTCCAGCTGGGAGAATGCACTCCAGCACCACCAACCCTTCTCCCATGCCTGCTGCAAGTGGGGCATGGAGTTTTCTGCCTCCTCCCAGCTCCAGCAGCACCAGCCTGGGGTTTCCTGGATGCCACCAGGCAGTGTCCAGTGGTCTCTTTAGATCAGGCACAGCAGCAAAATATCAGGATGTGCAGCCCCAAACAAATTACTCTGTATGCTTAGGTCAAGGTGTCACCAAGGCCAGGTGAGATCTGAGACCTATTTATCACTGCTGGAGAACAAATTAAGTTTTAAATGTAGCCAGAAATGAAAAACTGCTACCAGATGGTGCCAGGATAATTCATCTTGCTGCACTGAGACAGTGTCTTCCAGCACCATCATGGTGCCCACTATCCCACACAAGGCACTGTCAGCGCATCTCCCTGAGACACGTGATGTGTCTGGGACTGTGTGTGGTGCTGGGATGTCTGTGTCATGCGGACAGCCCTGTCAGCAACGCAGTGCCCCGGAGAGCAGAGCTACCTGCTTGTGGTTTGAGGCCTCTTTAGCTTGCACTGGGCTGCAAACCTGTTCCTTTCCTCTCCTGGCCTGGGGAGGGGGCTG
>JAOWBP010004015.1:2481745-2515742 GCA_028571105.1 Tragopan temminckii
GTATCTAGTTCACTTTGAAAAGTCTCTGACAATGAGATCATCTTAAATGGCTGCAATAGCTCTTAAAGCTAGAAGAATATTTTTGAAAGTTCTACATCCGATTCTTTTGACACTTAAATTGTATTTTCATTTATTTTATTGATTTCAGTATTGGATTTTAGTGTGATGTACTCCATTGTGACAAATTGACAAACAAATCAATATTGGAGAAATGAGATTAAGAATGGTTGGTGGCAGTAAGAGTGTTCTATCATTTCTGAATTGTAAGACAGTCTTGCTTTGGTTGTGAACTGTTGTCTTGCAGATGTGAGATGTTTCAGTATCACTCTTACACATTCTAGACCAAAAATCATGTTTATAAAACTCTGACATTTTTTCTATCTGACACATGGCTTTCAAAGAAGCTGTTTTGTTAACTACAAATTTCCAGGTATATAAACTTTTGGAAAATAAGTGTGCTTCAAATTCAGGAACGTCAAACATGATCTTACTGAAAAGACAGACTTTTTTTTTTTTTTTTTTTTTGTAAGTTGATAGACCAGTAGAAATGCTGTCTTGCTTTTCCTGGAAGATCTGAACTTAATCGTTTGTTTAGACAGAAAGAAAGTCTTTAGATTTCAATTCTTAAAGATTTTGTGGACTTGATGTCTTTTTGTTGCTTAGAGAAGTCTGAGTCCTAAAACTTCAAATTAGTAAATAAAATACTTCTAAGAAACTACTCATTCCTTTCCCATATTCTGTGTTGGAAAAGCTTTGGATTTGTTTTTTGGGGTTTTTTCTGGAAATACAGGTAAAGTTTGTGGTAAAGTTGTGTAGCTGGTGACTACTAGTGGTGAATTTTCCATTGCTGAGCAATGACAGTTGCATTTATTTTTTCTTTTTTTCCTCCCCTAATTGTGTTGATCTTCTGCTAGCTTGTATAATTATAAAAGACTCCTATGTAAATTTCTCTTTGGAAATGTGACAACTTGAAAATTTTCCATTTTGGTTTACTTATTTCTTTTTGCCTTTTTAAGGAATTGGGAGCAATCTTTGGAGTTTTAAAATTAAAAAAAAAAAACAAAAAAAAACAAAACAAACAAACAAAAAAAAAACATTTGTAGTATTGAGTCATCGGGATCCCTGTCCATTGCAGTAACTTCTGTATTTTTCATAGTGTTGCATCAGTGAATTTTCTTACTGCTTTGAAAATCACTCTTAATATGGGAGCCCAACTAGGTATGAGAGCTTTCTGATGTTTGGGCTTTCTTGTAGCCAGCTGCATATCAGAATTTGTTTAGTTTTCAGTGGAACTGCTCAGACTGTAATTATGTTAGTGACCATATACTTGTGTGTAGAGGTGTGAGAGGGCAGTACTGGTGGTGCTGGGCAGTGCATGCTAAGCAAGCTCTCTGTTCACTGCAGGAGTTAAAAATTCACAGAAATGTTCAAATGAATTTGTATATTTCAAAGCTCAGTAAGGCAGTTTATGAGTAAGTAGTCTGTGCTGTGGAGAACTGAATGTATTTTCAATGGCTGAATTTGCGAACAAGTTTGGCGAAGGCAAAGTGAATCACTGGTTTGTGGTCATCAGGCTTTGTAGTTCTGTTTTCATCTGGGAGGTGGATCAGGATAGATTTTAAGAATAGATAGAGGAAAACTATTAGTAGGTATTCTTCTGATGTTTAAAATACCGTAGTTTTATCATCTTAGGGTATTATTACTGGTAGATAGCACCCCATACTCAGTAGGTGTGAAGTGTGTGCACTGTTATATGGAAGAGGCTAAAACATTGTGAAGCGTTGTCCAGATACCCTTTAAATAAGATGATTTTTTTCTTCATAAAGGTGTGATGAGGTTATGCTTATACACTTGGCTGTTTGGGAAACAAGCTTTTTGGCTTTCTCGTCCCCTCCTGTTGATTTGAGTAGCATTTATACAATTTCCTCCTGTTCTGCATGAGTCTTCGTTTTTCAGATGTTACAGACATTTCACTTTTGATGGAAGCTCAGTACTTGTCGGTGGGCCACGATCAAGTTAGTAAAGGAATAGACTGCATGCTGAGGGGAAACAGGGATCCTCTGCTTTAGCCTGGTGCCACGGTGTGCTTAAAGTTCTTTAGTCAGCTGTTGCTTGGAAATCTGCAACTTTGGTTCCATCACCTGTCATTCCAAAAAGCTTTATTTCAGCAATGCTTCTGGATAAAAGTGATGGCATCTGTTAGTTTTTTTTCTGTTTTAATAACAAAGTCTTGAAGGAATAACAAATGTAAATGGAATCAGTAAAAAGCCTGAAACACTTTCACTATCTCTTGAATATTTGAATAATCTCAAGTACCTTGGATATTCATGGATGTGGCTTAAAGAATTTGACTTATAACTGGTTACTTGGCACAGGACAAGTTCAGTTTTGCCTTTGTTGTAGCACTGTGTAAATAGTGTGTTTCTTCAGTTAATTTAGTGAGTAAATTCAACCCATTTACGAGATGACTCATAAGTCGTTGTGATACTTAATAGTTACTCCGTGCTTGTAGCTCACTGGTTTGTATTTATGAATTTGGTGAGAAACTTGGTATCAAAACACATAGAGACACTTAACGCTTTTCTCAATCTCAGCCGTGTTTTTCCAACTTAATTTTTCACCTCCAATATCCTTTCCAGTCTGTTGTAAATGCTTGTAAAACAGCGTTGTTGTAACAGAAGTGGACAAAGCTCTAGCTGTATCTGCTCATAGACAGCAGCGGAATGTGCTTGGCGTTGCAGCGTAAGCTTTAATGAACTAGTGTTGTGGGAAGGCACTGCAATTTGGTGTGTGACACTGCTACGTAGAAAGGGTTGTCATTATGAAATAGCAGCTTGGAAATGTCATAAACCGACTTGTAATAAATACAATTAATAATGTACATAGAATAATGGAATTAAGTAGATTCCTATCAAAAAGAATTCTTAATGAACAGAAAGTGGACAGCATAGATTTGATGACAGAAAGGTTGCATCTAATCTGAATTACTGAGTGACCTGGGAAGCTTGCTGAGAGGGATTACCGAATAATTATGTTAATATGCAATTATCACCTCATTTCTTCTGTAGTAACCTCAAGATGTAGTGTAGTAAGGGTGTTATAGCAAGTGCTGATAGTTTGCAAAAATACTGATGTTCAAGATTTTTGTGACTACAAGATTAGCTTAAGGCATTTAAATGATGATCTGTCAGCTTGAAGACAGATCTGACCTTACGCTTTTTTAATGCTCAGAGTATCTGGCCACGGGCATTCATATCTGCAGAACTAATTATGATTTGAAACTGAAATTTTATGAGTAAAAATAGTATTTAGAAAGTGAAAATGTAAATTTAAAGCTCTTAATTAAATCAGTTGGAATTGGGCTTAGTTGGCTAAATAATTGGTCGTTTTCTACTTTCGAAAATGAAATAATGCCACTGTAATAAACAGTGGATCACCTAAGTCAGGAACAACATGTTAACCATGCTTCATTTGTTCTAAGCTTACCTAAAATAATTGAATAGAATTTTGAAGTTTCCAAGGTATGAGCCTAGAACTGTGTTACTTGTGTAGGCTTTCTGTGCTCTGCTGTTTTGCACGCATCTTGTGTGTGAATGTTCCTAAATAACTGCATTGCCCTGGTGGTGGATGTGGCAAGCACTATTTGCAGTTTTAAATCTGAAGTTCAATCTCAGTGTTTAAGTTTCAAGTACACTAAGGATTAATTACCATATATTTTGACAGAACTAGTACAATGTGTGTTTTTAATGTGGTGTAGAAAAATATAAAACTAAATGGAAATATGCAAAGATTATTGTATACTCTTTGTTAAATCTTTGTGGTTTCAATGATTGGTTCTCTTTTTTTCCAAGTAGTTCAGGATTACGTCACATTTCAGTGTGGATATTGTGCTTCCTGAATGGCACGAGTGAAATAATAGTAATGTTCTTCTCAAAAGTAATGGCATTGTGTGGCATCATTGTTATTGAGCAAATTGCTACATGTACAGTACTGCATTTTGGCTCCCTATTATCACAACACTCAAAAATCTAAGAATGTCTTTTGTGTGTTTTTTTTTTTTAAATACGCTGTTAAAAATGCTAACTCCCTTGTTGTCCTGCACACCTAGCAGTGGATTGTACCGCCCCAATAGCTAGGAAAATGTGATAATTAGCAGAAAATTATTAAAATGTAAGAGCAATATTATCGATATGGTAAGCAGCTAAGGCTTAATTCAAAACCTGAAATCTGTAGGGACTGTTGTATTACCATAGATGTCTTCTAATCAGATCCATATGGAATAGTTCACAATCTCCGTAAATACACAGTATGGAAAGGAATCTCTTTTGAGATTGCATGATGTAATGTTTTGGATATTGCTCATGATAGTCCTGAAGTTTGAGGTGGTTGTATGGTGCCCTCTCCTCCCTGTTTTAACTCAGGTTTTAACAATAATGCACACAGTTTTTGTATATGGAGCAACGTGATTTTTTCTTCGCCCTGTAAACCTGTGATAAGTTCTCAGGAGCCATTTGATAATGAGGGCTGCAAGCTCCCTGTTCTCAGTCAGCCTCCCTGCTGTTTGGGGGGTACCAGTGGGGTTGCTTTAAATGGGAAGTGTCTGTTCTTCCTCTGAACCCCTAACACCACAACAGATGGGTGGAACTTGGAACAGGGACGGTTTTACCTCAGAGGTGGTAACAGTGAAGCCACTCATTAACACTGAATTTACCACTTTGTTAGCAACGTTGCTTCCTGTTGAGAAAAGCTAATGTAGGCTCTGAAACTGACTGAGCATGCACTTGTCTACATCTGCAGTAACAAAATGAAGAAAATGCACTACGTTCAGGAAAAGCTAACTTACTGTATTTCTTCTAAACTTTCTGGGAACGTTTTAGAGTCTGCTGCCTAACACTAAATGGAGCTTATGCTTTCAGTTATAAAATCATTCGAGCAGTTCTGTGTCTTTGGAACTTTCCCCTCCTTAATTTGATTTTTTTTTTTTACACTACTGATTTTTTAGTGCATGTTTGTAGTACCCTTTTCTAACTTGTGTTTATGTTGTAAAGACTCCTGCTGCGTAGTGCATTATCACCATTTAAGGATGACACTGTGATCATGATGTTATTGGAAGTTCGTGTTGTGTAGAAACTGACTCATCTGAAAAGAGCAAAGAAACTCAGAAATTTACAAAATAAAGACAGATGTCTGGACCATCTAGTTGAACATTAGGACATACAAGAAGTCTGATAAATACAATCATTTAATATGCATTAGGCATTTGTTACTGAGCTGATGTGAGTACAGCTGCATTGCTAAATTAGTAGATCACTAACTGGGTAGCAAAGAAAACACTTTGAACTTCTTGCTGCAAAAAGTTTTTTTTCACTTTATTTGTACTACATGTACAGTTTATTTTTCTTCAAAATGGTTAAGAAAAAATGCAGTATAGTGAGGTTTGTTATTTAGAAACTTTAAGGAGATTAGATTATTTTGTCTTTTTGCTGATTTGAAGAGCACAGAATTTCACGAGGCTCTGGCTAGCTTTGAATTACATGGACAGCTATCATGATGTTGAACTGGAAGAACTAATAGTTCTGAATTCATTTTGGTGTGTGATGTATAAAGATGAAATCGGTGCCCTTTAAACAGCCTATTTTCTATCCTTAGGAAAAAGGATGTCAAGCGTGGTTTTCCTTGATTTTGATGAAGGACCACTGCAAGGAGCCATGGACATTTGTTGTGAGTTATAACACCGTAATTCAAAGAGTCTAGGTAATGACTCCATTTAACAGGATTCTTTATTCAAAATGTTGATTAATGTCTGAAATTAAGTATGTGATGGCAGACACAAATCCCCTAAAATATGAAAGTACAGTTCAAGGGTAAAATAATGCGTTCTCTGTAAAACAGGTAAATGTTTCCATCTCCTAGGTGGATGTTCTAATGCCTTACGCTTACTGTGTTCTCAAGACCCGTATGCAGGAAACTTCTTTGTGCTCACTAAGCATCGGGTAGATTGTTTTGTGTGTAAATGAAAGTTGCTTATAGAAAGACATACTTAACACATGTGAAGAATTAATTTGTAATATTCTCTGTCATATACTGTTGATTCTGTGATTCTGTGATTTCATCAGGTAGATAAATCCTAACTAAATATTTTTTTTAACTGCTTATTTTTTTCCATCTTTAAGAAAATCTGTTTTATTTGTTTACCATTTTGAATGGGCTCAGAACATCAGCAGGATCTGATTTATGTATTTGTCTTAAAGCAAGGAGAGCGCATTTTTAAGAACATAATGGGAAAACATTTCATTTCTTCAGTGCAGCAGCAATTATATATCCAAAATTGGCATAGTTGGATCTATTCTCTATTAATACCCAAGTAAAGGCACTACAAACTCCTGCATATTATTATGTCAACTGTATACAAGTGCTTTGAAACAAGTGATACCTTGAGATATATAAAAATTATTTTGGTTTATTTCTTAGGTCTCAAAGGGAATTGCATTTTAAAAAGTAATATAAAAATCACTAAAATGACTGTAGTGACTGTTTGGATAACCTTAACTCCTTACTTGTTTTACTTTTAGAACAGAATTAAGGATAAACAGTATGCTCAAGTGAATGTACATGTAAAATGCATTTGCACAGTTTTTGTCAATCATTTTTTTTTCCACCTTGCATATAAGCGTTGAGACTTTTTTTGGACTGAGATAATACTAGAGAGTGCTGTATGGTTATTAATTTAGCCTAGCAAAAAAAAAAAAAAAAGTATACAGTTTTTGGTTCCTTTATTGATTAATTTAAAACATGTCTCAAACTTGTTAGAATATATTTTTTCAGTTCAAAACATTCTGACTACAGTGTGAAGGAGCGTGGTCCTAGAGAAAATTGTAAATTAAAATTGCCATTCTTATATTTCTGTGATTCTGATTCCTTTCTTGCTTGTTTTGTTGTTTTCTCTTTGTTTGTTTGTTTTAGTATAAATGTACTTAATGGACAGACCAGCAACATGGATGATTTAGAGATAAATACTGAAGTTACTGGTGCTAAAGAAGAAGAAGAGGAAATCCTATGTGATTTTGTATCTGAGGAGGAAGGTGGCATTCCTGAATCGCAAGAGAGTGACACATTGTTTCAGAAAAACAATACATTGACTCTGCCTGAGGAGCTATCCAGGGACAGATCTGAAAAAGCCTTAAGTGGAGGCCAGACTTCTCTATTTATACACACTGGTGCTCCTACTGTTTCTAGTGAAAACTTTATCTTGTCTAGAGGAACTGCTGTTAATGGACCAGTTTCACACTCCACCTCAACCAAAACTTCCATTATGAATAAAGGCAGTGTTTCACTAACCAGTGGACAGCCTGTAGGTCATCATACAGATTCCTGCTCAACTTTGACGGTGGTTCATGATCTTCAGCTGCCTGCAAAGAGTACAACAGAAAATTCAAATCAGCACCAAGTTTTATTTTTGTTACCTGATGTAGCACATGCTAAGAACGTGACTCATTCCATTAAAAATTTACCTACCTCTGCTTCAGTTGGTTGTGACTCACAGAAATCAGTAGGAAATAGTGTAGACAGCACTTTAGTAGGCCAAGTAGAAGTTTGTGAGGATGATAAAAATTTACTGGTAAAAGACGATTGTGTTGATGCATTAACAGGCATTTCCTCAGGTACAGGTGGTTTCAGATCGGGATGTGAACCCAGCTGGGATCCACAAAAAGAGTTTATACAGTTTCTTATGACAAATGAAGAAACAATAGAGAAGTCTCCCATTCACTGTAAAGTAGGTTTAGAAAAAAAGAGAAAAAGAAAAATGGATGTTAGTAAAATAACACGCTATACTGAAGACTGTTTTGGTGATACTACTTATATTCCTAGTAAGTCAAAACTGCTAACTGTTGACTTCTTAGAACAGAATGAGGAGCTGCAAATAGTAGAACCTCAGAAATACTCATTGAGTAAAGTAAAGCCTGAATCCACAGATGAAGAGCTGGAAGCTGTTGATGCTATCCAGCAGCTCATTTATAGTCCCACTGGTAGCTGTGCAGAGGATGCTTCTCCTGTTCACACTAGCACTTTTCTTTCCAATACTTTAAAAAATAAATGTGAACAGAATGATTCTGAATCACCATCTACCTTCAGTACTGATGAACCGTCATTTTATCCCTGTACAAAGTGCAATGTGAATTTTAGGGAGAAGAAACATCTGCATAGGCATATGATGTACCATTTAGATGGGAACAGCCATTTCCGACATCTCAATGTCCCCAGGCCCTATGCATGTAGGGAATGTGGGAGGACATTTAGAGATCGTAATTCACTTCTTAAACACATGATAATTCACCAAGAACGAAGACAGAAACTGATGGAAGAAATCCGTGAGCTGAAAGAGCTTCAGGATGAGGGTAGGAGTGCACGGTTACAGTGCCCACAGTGTGTATTTGGTACCAATTGTCCCAAAACGTTTGTGCAGCACGCAAAGACCCATGAAAAAGATAAAAGATACTATTGCTGTGAGGAATGCAATTTCATGGCTGTGACAGAAAATGAACTTGAATGCCATCGAGGGATTGCTCATGGAGCAGTAGTCAAGTGTTCTGTTATTGGTAGTGACATGTCCCAGAGGAAGTCACAGAAGAAGGCATCCATGAAAGATCCTTATTTAGGATCCTCAAAGAAGTCGTCGACGTACATGTGTAAGATGTGTCCATTTACAACTTCAGCTAGAAGCATTTTAAAAAAACACATGGAATATTTGCATCCAGCGTCTTGCATTGATCCCTTTGGTAGCCATCTTAGACTAGAAAAAAGAAAAAGCAGCATAATAGAAGAATCTTTAGATTTTGGTAGCAGGACAAAACAGTTGATAAAACAATCTTCTACGTTTCCAAAGAACTCAGTTTTAAAACAAGATGTAAAACGATCATTTGGCTCTACTTCACAGTCCACTAACTTCGGAAAACTTCACAAGAGACCCTACAGGATACAGAAGGCTCGGAAAAGCGTTTCACAGTCATCTGTAAGTGTGTGCAATCTAAATTCTCCAGACGAGACCCTTTTGATTAGAAATAGCAATGACCAGAAACTTAGAAAGTTTTCATCAAGCAGCAAAGCAGAGAGCTAGTGTCAAAGCAAGCAATAATTATTTATGTAGACCTAAATGTGAAAACTACAATGATAAAAAAAAAATATACTGATTCTTATCATTTACGTTTAAGAGTCCATCTCTGTGAGTTCTTTACATTTATTTTCTCCATCAAGTAGCATCCATAATCATTTTTTGTCATGGATTCAGATAATTGCAAAGGAGCAGAAGGCTATAAAGATAATAAGCATGTAGCTGTATTAAGAGTGGTTAAGGAGGGATGGCACTGTTACAGGAAATGGTTTGGATTGCTTTTCAGATTTTCTGCATAAAATGGCTGTTGTTGTTTTACAGAGACTTAACTCTGCTGAAAAAAAAGACAGCTATGAAACGGAGGATGAAAGTTCATGGGATAATGCTGAACTGTGTGATTACACTACGCGGTCTGTGGAGGATGAATCTTACAGTGATATTAATCAGGAGCATGTAAGCCTATTCCCCATATTCAAAGGTAAAATGGAAGATCATGAAGCTGGTGATAAATCTTCACTTAGTTATGAGCAGAATGATGGCTTTTATTTTGAGTATTATGAAGATGCTGAGAGTAGTAACTTCCTGCATGATTTGCATGATGCACAGAATTTAGAAAATGTAGGATCAGCATTGCCAAAGCATAATTCAGTTTTCCATTGGACTGATTTGTCACTTGAAAAGAAGTCCTGCCCATACTGCCCAGCAACCTTTGAAACAGGTGTTGGATTGTCCAACCATGTCAGAGGACATCTTCACAGAGCTGGATTAAGCTATGAAGCCCGTCATGTTGTTTCACCGGAGCAGATAGCAACAAGTGACAAAATGCAACATTTTAAAAGAACTGGAACAGGAACTCCTGTTAAACGTGTTAGAAAAGGTATGTGTTTTTTAAATTTGTTTACTGTTGTTGTTGGTTTTTTTTTTAAGTTTTGGTGTAGAGGGGACAAAGTGCACTAAATTGAGCACTAAACAAGACTTGCTTTATTTTGTTGTAAAGCCTCTCTTCGTCCTTGTGATTTGCTGTTGTAATATTGAACAGTACATAATTGTCAAAATACATGAAAATTATTTTCTTTGTAGCAATTGAGAAATCTGAAACTTCCTCTGAGCACACGTGTCAGCTCTGCGGAGGCTGGTTTGATACTAAAATTGGATTGTCAAATCATGTGAGAGGACACCTGAAGAGGCTTGGCAAAACCAAGTGGGATGCACACAAGTCTCCGATCTGTGTTTTGAATGAGATGATGCAAAATGAAGAGAAGTATGAAAAAATACTAAAGGCTTTGAATAGTCGCCGTGTTATTCCCAGACCCTTTGTTGCTCAGAAATTTGCATCAAATGATGACTTTTTGTCTCAGAATGTTATACCTCTCGAAGCATACCATAATGGCCTAAAGACTGAAGATATATCTGTGTCTGCATCAGAGGAAGAAGGGCTGAGTTTCCTAAATGAATGTGATGAAACAAAGGCAGTACTACATAATGAAAAAAAAAATCAGTCACTTACACTGATAGAACTTCTGAAAAATAAAAGGTTAGGAGAAGAAAGGAGTCCTGGTATTTCTTCTCAAAAGATTCATAATCAAACTGCGAGAAAGAGGTTTGTTCAGAAATGTGTTCTTCCATTAAATGAAGACAGTCCATTGATGTATCAGCCACAAAAAATGGACTTGACTATGCAGTCAGGTAAGAAGGTGTTTCTCGCTGTCTTCACAGCATTTCCAAACGAATGTTTTAATTCACAGAAAATGTACAAGTGCAGAGGATTTTATTTGGGAATTTGTTTATTTAATTCTTGTTTCATTTCCAGAGGACCTTGACTGCGAGAGGTAGCGCAAGAAATTTTTCTTGTGTGTTTTTTCTTAGGTGAATATTCAGTACTGAGGGCTTTTGGCACAGAATGTAGTACCTGTTCTGCGTATTGTTGGGCTTACAGATTCAAAGTGGGCACAAAATGAGCCTCAAAAAGGAAGAAGACAGATCCTGCAGTAACCACATGTTGAAGTGTCCGGGCATATATGGTAGACTTAACAGTTCTGAGATGTTTGGGCTTGTGACCCTGTTTCTGGGCTTTAAAACTACTCATTTGAGAATCACATCTTTTAAATCTTGGAGGTTTGTGCAAAACAGCATTTGCTCAAACTGACAGAACTGTCGATGTCATTATTAGCACATAGTGTTTTAAATTGATTAATTTCTCTTGACCAATTTTGATGTTTTTAGGCAAACATGCTCTTACACCATAGTTTAATTACTGTTTGTTTTAAAATTGTGGCTGCTCTGAGAAACTGGTGCTTTCTTAAGGTCTGCCTGTCCTGAGTGAAGATGTGTGTTAGTTGGAATACAGCTGTAGCCAGTAGGGTTCTGATACGCAGCATCGGACTGATAGGGACGAAGATGTTCCCTGCACTGAGACTTGTGCTGATGAGGCAGTTCCGTAATCAACTTTCTAGATACTCTGTACTTAGAAAGCAGTTTTTTTAGAGTGATGTTTTTAACCTACTTGTCACATAAGAGTTATTTCTTGTCTCGGGAAATTCTAGGAGGATTCTTTTCAGTGCGTATGCAGAGCTTGCATTTACCTGTTTCTTGTTGGAGCACCACCTTATGGAGCTGCAAGATTCTTTAGGCTGAGAAGAAGGATCTTAGTTTTATACTCTTGACTTTTGGTTCTTTTGGTTTTCTAATTAGTATCCAGTGCAGGTTAGTAAAATTGGCAGTGCCTTGTTCTTTTTTTCACCTCTATTCTTGTCTGCCCTTAAAGAAATAAGAAGCCCAGTGTGCTCAGAAGTTCTTTTAAGGGACTATTGAAAGTGTGACGATCAGTTTCTTAAGGTGTCTTTCTAAAATGACAGAGGTGGAACAGAATTACATTCAGTGTCATGTGGATGGATATATGTGGTTGTTGTTGAAGAAAGGTTACTTTATACGGGAAGGTGTGTCTTTGACAGGCTTAATTATTTAAAAAACCGTGCTAGAGGAGAAGCTTGCCAAAACAGACACTGTTATTGCTGTCTGTTTAATATTTACTACTGAGTGCTGGATAGCAGCACCTGTTTGGTTGCGATGAACAATCAGGTTAAAATAAACATGTGCTTACATAATACTAACAGTTATGTATGGGGCCCTGTAATTATCTGCGGCTGAGGTAACAGTTTGACAACTAACGATCGCACTGTGCCAGTTGAGTTGGTGAGAAAGTATTTAGCATCAAGAAATCTTCAGTTCTTCCTAAAATGGCAAATGTTTCTAATCCCATTTTTAGTTTTGAAAAAGTTTTGTTTTTTTCTTTTTTTTGTTGTTGTTGTTATTTGTTTTTTAAACCAATCAGACCTCCTTTAACTTGGCTGAAAGAAACTGCACATCTTCTGTGTGCTGCTGGAGAATAAGACTCTTTCCTTTCTGCAAGCAGAAGCATTCTTTCTGAGTAGATTGGGCTTTTTTATCTGTTCTTCTAATAATTTATTAGTGGAGAACTGGAAACAGTATATCTTTAGTAAAATGAGGGGAAAACATTATGATAAAGTTGAGCAGGGGAGAAGTAATAATGCTTTCTTTGTCTGGTAAGTGAGGGGTTCAGTTTTGTTGCACTTTCACTGTTTTCCTGTGATAAAAGCATGCTGCTTTGTTGGTTATTTAGCACAGATTTTAGCAAAGATCTTTGAATGGTTAACTTTCATTATTGGTGACATATCTAAAGTAACAAACAGAAAATGCACTGAACAAAATGTTTTGTCTAACAGATGTTCAGTTATGTGCTTTACCACCTTTCCCTCTAAGCCTTCAACAGTAGTCTAATTTAGTATTGAGCCTATTTGTCTTATGGATAAAACACTTAATTACCACTTTGTCAACCAGACTTTTAAAATTCTCTCTATTGGAAATGTTACAAGCTCTGAAATTTCTCAACAGTACTGTGCTATTCAAATTGCAGGATTGTGTTTTGGGAATAGAGCTTCATGATATGGAGATCTGTAGGAATTTGTTAGTAGCCTGATGCAGAGTAGCCTAATGGGTTCAAGTTGCCTTCCTTCTGTTCTTTTCAACTAACAAGGTTTGGCTTAAAGCACTACGTGGAAAGCTAATGACGGTTAACTTCGATCCTTCTAATATACTAAACAATTGCATCAATGCAGTGAATATATTTAAAACCATCTTTATTACAGAAAACCTTTTACAACGCTTTGAGAATTTCATTTTTTGAAGAGAGAACTGGATTATAGTTTTCTTTTGAATGATAGGTATGCCTGTGAAGCTTAGAACGTGTGTGCATTGCAATACGACGTTTACAAGTGCTGTTAGCCTGTCCAACCACTTACGCGCTTATGCACGAAAGAAGAGTGCTGGACTTTTGACTGGGACAGGTATGTTTTGTTACAGATGTAAAAGCAAGTCTGTCTATGATACATTTTCCTCATCAGACTGGACAAAAGCATATGTTAATTCAAAATAATTTTGAAGCTTCCGTTGATAAAGAATTTATTTGCCATAAAACTTCAGCAACTTGTAAACAAAGATATGTTGCTGTTGTCCACTCTCATGTCTGATTTTCATTCTTACTCATTTATTTTGGATCCAACACTTAAGGTATGTGTAAGCAAAACTAAGAGATGTTCACTCAAAATTCATTCTCCCACGATATCACAATTTCCAAACCAACTAGTTGACCATCTAATAAAGTCTTTATAAGTACCTCAACAATTAAAAACATTAAGAAATAATTACATTACATATAACTACTAAGAATACTGTGGCTAAAAACGGAAGAACCAAGTAATTTTCCAACTTGTATATTTCTACCAACATAGTACATGTAGCTGTTTTCATTTTTTGTTTGGTTTACAAACCAATCATGGAGTGATTGACAATAGAGTGAGTGTGGTACAGCACTTGGCACTGCTATTAATGCTTTTTATTATTATTATTAAAACACACGTTTATTGAAAATATTCTAGTACTCTGTATTTTGACTCATTTCCAGAGACATGCAGTTTTCTTGGCTGTAGGCAAATTTCTGAGTTTACTTGAAGTATTGCTTAGATTAGCGGAATTTTGTACGGTTAGTGGCAAGTTGGGGAGCAAACATGGAGTATAGTGAGGAAAACTTAGAGAGACAAATTTAAAACTGTGAAGTAATTCAGAAGTGCAGCAATCAGTTTCCTGTATTGACAAGCACAGGCATTTACATAATGCTGAAAAAATATATAATTCCATTTTTTATCTGTAGATGCGATTTGTTATGCTATGTATATAACAACAAATAATTTCAGGCTTTCTCTGTGACAGGCTGAATTACATTTAAATGTATTTTACACACTGAGCCTGTGGATGCCAGGTCTTGTCATACGTGATGATATAATAAAGTAGATTTAGAATGAAAACAGTTGCACTAATATCCATTGTGTATGAGAATATGATTTTAGTGATTCTGAAAGTTTTCATGTTTACACGGTAGAAAGATGGTGATAGTAGTCTTCTTATACCACTGCTGTCATAGAATCATAGAACCATAGAATCGCTCAGGTTGGAAAAAACCTTAAAGATCATTGAGTCCAACCACGACCTAACCATACTACCCTAACTAACAACCCTCCACTAAATCACACCCCACATCCAAACGGTTTTTAAACACATCCAGGGGTGGTGACTCAACCACCTCCCTAGGGAGCCTATTCCAGTGCTTAACAACCACTTCTGTAAAGAAGTTTTTCCTGATATCCAAACTAAACTTACCCTGGTGCAACTTAAGGCCATTTCCCCTTGTCCTGTCAGGTACTAGCTCTATGGTGAGTTATTTTGCTTCTGTACCTATTGGCAAATATAACTGTATTTAAATTGCACATTAAAATCTATCACTTATTAAATGACACTGAGGCAAAGAAAATAGTATGCAGAGCCTAGAGAAGCTCCTTTCACCTCAACTAAATAGGAAATGTGGATGCAGCTTTGGAGGCTTTTTGTTTTGTTGTGTTGTGGTTGTTGGGTTTTTTGTTATTGGTGGTGGTGGGTTTTTTTTTTTAAGGAACAATTTGCCAGCTAATAATAGCATGCTCATCTGAGCAGTTGATGCCTTCTTTTTAAGAACTTAAACCTCCTGGGTCTTATATCATCAGAACTAGAAGTTTGTTTAAAATGAAGTTAGAAAGAAAATTTAACAAAAAAAACAATAACTTGCTTCTAATCTCAAAAGGTAGAGCTGATCTACATTAATAGCCTACGCCATGCAGATAAAGGCATTTCACTGAAAATGGTGACTTAAGGGAGACTTAAGTTATAGCTGTAATATTATGCAGCCAATTCACGTGTGCTCATTTAGTAGTCACCATTAAAAACTTTGCACAGTTACAGAAGTTATAAATTTGACAGTTTGCTCCTTGACTCTTCATTTGAGCAAGCTCAGTGTAAACCTAGTAGACCAGATAATACAATTTTAAAATGTTTTTTTTTTTTTTTTTCCTGATACTGCACAGTACACTGGAAGTTTTGCTAGGAGGATGACAGCTTTACAAGATTTCACTAGCACACATTGATTTAAAACTTTGCTGAATGTTGTGCTTGGGCAGATTTCAGTTTATCTTTTGAAAAATAGTTGTGACTGAGAGCCATTTGTAGACATCTGCTTGGCTTCAGCTTGGAACTCTTATGGAGACAATGACAATACATTTATACAGGTTTCTTCTTCAGTTTTCATGAGGTGATTTCTTACATCTTCTAAAGCATACAGAACTACCATAAAGAAATCTGATTAGTTGTATATCATAGAATCACAGAATGGCCTGTGTTGAAAAGGACCTCAGAGATCATCTGGTTTCAACTCCCCTGCCATGGGCAGGGTCACCCTATTTATCTTAGTTTCTTGCTGTCATTAAATAAGTGTGTGCAAACATGAAAGCTCTAGTTCTTTTATGATTTGACAATTGTTATGGGAGCTATCTAGGTGTTACTGTTTAGTAAAAGAAGTACAGTAAGCTGTACAAGTCACCTAAGTGAGAGCTGTCCCAGGGCTACATTAGTCTACTCAACTTTTCAGTTTCTCAACGTGTTTTCAATAGATGGTTATCAGATTGCTTTTCTAGCAGATGCCCTTTTTCTTCAGAATCAGCATTTTTTTCATTTAGTCAAATGTTACCAGTTCCATTTTTTTAAATGCAACTTGATATTTTTAGTTATAACTGAAATAGTTGCTTAACAGTAAATTTTGAGAATGGGCTCAGGAGAAAAATATTCAGAAGTGCAACTTTTTAGGCTGTTGGCTGTTCAAAATTAGTGTTTGTTATTAAGCTTAATTTGTGCATAGCAAATGCTTCACTGAGTTCATTTTTATAGTTACTGGCTTTTGTATTAGCAGTTGTATGATGGTCTTCTCACGTTTCTGAGAGTACATGTCAAACTGACTCTTATAATTATCAAACAGACCTGTGCAAAATCTCCTAAATGCATCCTGCCTTCTTGGTACAGTTGTATATCCAGCTTCCTTTCTTTTCTTTTTACCAGGTTTTTCTTCTTACCTGAAATCTCCTAGTTCTGTCTTATACCTTGACTTTTTACATCTTCTCTTTTTCTTACTCTGTCCACCTACTTAATCTCTTCTTAACAGCTGTCATTTTCTGGGAGTCATCACTCTCTTCTTTGCTCTCTGCTTCTGTAGATGAAGAATGCTCTCCCAGAAGTTTGGGAGAGAACAATAATATACAAGTAAGGACTTTGTCTTGGAGCCAGCAGTATGGCTGAGGTAGTGATTTCTGTGGTCACCACCTTTCCAGATAGTTTCTAATATTGCAGTTGTAGCTTCAGGGAGTTTGCGTATAAGCGTGTGCAACCACAGCAGGGATCAGAGATCTGCTGGATTTGCATGTCTTTATTTGATGCTGATCAGCCAGCGCAGTGGGCTGAATTTAGCATTGCATAAAATCCTTCAGAGAATCAAATTACTGGAGTATAATATATATATATATGTATGTATATATATATATATATATATATGTAAAAAAATTCTGGATTTCTTTTGCATTGTACTTTGCAATAATGATGAGACAAGGTAAAAAATGATTGAATTTCACAAATTAGTGAATAAATACGCAAGAAGGATGTTTTTCTAACTTGGTAGTGTTTTTAAATGGTTAATTAGAGTCACTTATGTATGCAATTATTCAACTTGTGTCATATTTTATGACAAAAGTCATGAAGTCTTAATAAAGACTGGGCTTCGGTCTACTGAAAAGGAAGGTGTTCCTCTCTGGAGGATATTAAGAGGTGGAACACACAGGTTAGCATAGGTGTGTTTTAATTTTGAGACTTAGACCAAAGATCATGGAATTAAGGATCTCCAGTTGTGACGTTTGTAATTCATATTGTCCTAGATGTGCTGACTGTAATTTCCTATCTCCACCTGCTTGTCAGTCTTTCTCGATAAACTATCACAGATGCAGTAGTTTTTTATACACAGCCTTTTGATAAAGCACGTGTTTTTCATTATGATCAAACTGGACTTGAGTGCCTCAAGAAGTTCACTCCAATGTTTGGTTATCTTCCTTTGTTTTACATGAGTTTTCTCTCTGTCATGCCGTGTCAAAGTTTTGATGAAGTGGTACAACTTGTTGTTCACAAAAGGCTTTTGGAAGCAGCAGGTGGCCAAACTTGAAGGAAAAAGGCTTTCAAAGAGAACTGGTCCTTTATGGAGAAAGGCCCATGATAACAAAGGTTAATAGTTTTGGGAGCTGTCTTCGCCACAAAGTAGGCATAATTAGAGTTAGTTCCTGCATCTCTTTGGCAATTTGCTGCAAGTACAGTCTGAATTTCTGTTGCAAGGACTGCATTATCTTTGGTCTCTTCCTGGGAGTGCTAAAAACGCTTTCTGCTGAGCTCATCCTTTGTTTTACAGTAAAGGTATCTAAAGAGTTTTGTTCAGAACATGCTTTGTTACAGACGAAACAATAGTATGTCTTATTTGATGCTTGCAAAGGCTTGCGGGCATCATACCAGCAGTGTGTAAGCAGATGTGACATGTAACTTCATTTAAAGTGGTTGCTCTCTAGATAGACAAAAATGGAATTAATGTGACAGTTACCGGTGTGTGTCCTTGATAACTGGTGTTGGAATTACAGTTTTCAATGAAGTTTACCCAGATCGTACTCTTTTTCACCATTTTTCTGCTTCAGTGAGATAACTTCAAAATATACGTGTGTTGCTTTGCACCCTCTAAAATGTAAAGAAATATGTTCACTGGGTCATAGAACAAAGGTAACAGAAACAACCCCTGCAGAACACAGATTTAATATCCTTAGTATTTTTTGTGTTTTTTAACAGCAGCTTCTTGCTGGGCGTATGTTCTACGTCCAATCCTAGCTAAATTATTCTAAGAATGCATTGAGTGATCTGATTATTGTTTTTCTTGAAGTTTCGTTATCTTTTCTGCTCTTCGTTTGTATTTTCTCTGTCTGGAATGTCTGTTGTAAATGATGCAGAGATGTCCATATGTCTGTTTTGCTTTGGGTTTTTTTTTTGTGTGTGTGTTTTTTTAGTCGTTCTTGGGAAAATATACCTTTCACGGAAGTAGTAACTACTTCTCCTGGTATATTATGATTGCCTGTTTACCTGTGTTGCTGTCCATTTGATTTCATAGTGGTTCAGAGGGTTTTTTTTCCTAGAAGAATATACAAATGCTTAAAACTATTTGGGAGCTCTGTTACAGACAACCAAATAAGAAGGTGAAGACTCTGAAATGCTTGGAATGTGTGTGAGTAGAATCAAATTTCTTGAGAATGAATGTCTTAAGTTTGCCAACCTGAAGAAAACAAGCTAGTTCTTGTTTCGAATGCCTGTGGGCTTTTCTAGGTGGAGCCTCCTGTCTACTGTTTTTTTGCTCATTTGTATCAACTGACATCAGCTAACTGACATCAGGTGCAACTCCTGGATGCCTTTGCATTCAAAGAAAGTGACGACTTATAATTGTTTCCTTCACATGACATTTTGTAAAATCAGCAGTGGCAAAGCTTTTGCTGTAACAACTGCTTCAGATAAGTCTTCCCTCATGCAAGTAATTCTCTTGAGAGAATCAGCCTCTAGGTTTCACTATTTTGTCTGCTTACATTTCTGGTGTTGTTAATGGTGTTGCAATATGTGACATATTTATACTACACGGTAGTTCCTAAAGCATTAAAGATAATGATTTTCCTTCCTAATTATGTAAAGGATACCTTTTTGATGAGAACATGAAACAGTAAGGACCCCTTACCTGTTCACTTTTTCAGAAGTTATCTTGGCCATTTCTCTCACTGGCTTTGTATTGAGACTGCTTTTCTTGGTACTGTCAGGAAAAAAAAAAAAAAACACTGTTGAGGCTCATCTTCATAATGATGGCTTCACCCAGAATCTGAAAGAACTTTCTTTAGGTTGGTATCTCCTCCTTTTCTACTTGTCTGCAGTCTGATTCATTCTCTGGTTCCTTCAAACTCCAAAAATCTTTTTTTTTTTTTTGAGGTACTGTGAGAATCTTCAGTCTGGGGATGGAAATGGGAAGTGCTTGGTGTGTCTACAAGTTTAAGGTTTAGCTACAGGGTAAAAGTCATGTTTGAGAGGTGCTCTTTTGGAAGACATAAGAAGAATGACGGATGCAATTGAGCCTGTTTGTATGTTCTTTAAATCAGCATGTTTTGCCTCCACAGATGACGTCTTATGCTTCAGGATACTAAGCTTTTCTGTTTTCTGTTACACGAGTCAGAACTTAGGCAAGTTTAACAGCTTTTGAATTCCACTGTTAAGATGTCTCAGTAGCATAGCATATGCCTTTTTAGTATCAATATCACTCATTACTGTCCTTCATATTTCTGTGTAGTTTTAGTGTGAGTATCTTGTTTTTGGAATATAGTATAGCTAGATAACACTTATCAGTCCCGAACTGCTTGTCTTTCTTGAGCCTTATCAGCTGTTTTCATCGTACCAATGTTAACTCAGTTTAATGCCCTCATCCTCCAACTTTGGCTACATTCTAGAATCTCCAGGTTTTGTTGTAGGTTCCCGTTGCATCTGTTTGTGGAAGGTGTAAACTTTTTAATGCAAATTGAACCTGTTTGCTATGTGTTTTCAGATAACACACATTACTTTCATAAATGGTTTCAAACAGACTGAATTTAAAAAGATGGCCTTGCCATCCCTGTTGGTTGTTCTGATGCCATCTTCTGCTGTAGAGGATCAATGCATAAGTTTTGCAAGATGCATTACGGTTCAGACAGGAGTGAGGAGAAAGTTCCATTTGAAGTTCATCCATAGTATATAAAAGGGAAATGTTTTTGCTTCATTGAAAATAAATGACAAGTGTTGCATTCAAGCTAGGAATTCTTCCTTGCGTTAGCTGAAAGCTACAACTTTGTGAAGGTGCAACCTGCTTGAACATGAGTGGTCTTACAACGTTACTTGAATTATAAAATAATTTCCACATTTTTGACAGTGTTTTTTGAATGAAAGGATATTTCCAATGGTGCTTTGTTTTTGTATAATTCCAGAAGTTAGCAGGTGCCTGCTGGTACTAAAACAACAGTTTAATGCTAAATGTCAGTTATCTAGTCTTTCAAACTGCAAGTGCTGTGCTTAAAGAAAGAGGTGGAGGTGGGGAGGAAGGCATTAGATGTTTCACCAGCACATTTCTTAGAGCATGTTACAGTTGTTTTGGAATGTAGCTATAACTAAACATACAATAACAAGGAGGTAGATATCTTTTCACCACTTCTATAGGGAATACTCACTGAATATCTCTGGTTTAACACTGTCTGAATTATCGCTTTTTACATATGGAAATTTCTCTCTTCTTAGCTTTGGACTGTAAGCAAAAGAAGTCAAGGTCAAGATCTGGAAGCAAGAAAAAAATGCTGCCATTACCTCATAGTGCTGATGAAGTTTACATACTCAGATGCAGGTACATAGGGTTATTTTAATTGAAAGACTGTGTTCTTAAGAGCTTGCTTACTTTAGTTGTAGGAATATTTAAGATTATATTCTGTAATGTTTGTGATGACACTGGATAAGACTAGGGGGAAAGCAGTTGATTATTTTCATTAATTCGGACAAGATAATTTGAATCAGTCATACTTAGTTGTTAAATTGCCAGCTCCCATTTCTCTAGCTAAAATCTTATTGGCCATGTTTGAGTAATACTCTGTTCTTCAAAAGAAACCCTAAGAGGATCCGATTGTTACTCCTAGTATTACAAACATAGGAGCATAACTTGTATAAACTGCAGAGCATTGTGTTTATGGTTACTACAGACGAACTCAGTTACTAAGGTTTTCAGCTAAATATATAGAGAGGCAGACTTCAAGAAAATTAGGGCTTTGTTTGCATAATTTTTGAGCAGTGCTAGATATATCTTGATGGAACAATTTTAATATTTGCATAGGTTTTGTGGTCTGGTCTTTCGAGGACCTTTGTCTGTTCAAGAAGACTGGATAAAGCACTTGCAGCGACACATTGTCAACGCAAATCTTCCACGGACTGGAGCTGGCATGGTTGAAGTCACATCGCTACTTAAAAAACCTGCTTCGATTACTGAAACTTCATTTTCTTTACTGATGGCAGAAGCAGCATCATAGAACAAGAAAACATTTTCAATTTGAATTGGATGTAAATTTGAAATACTTTGTCATTTTTTTAAATAAATTGTTACACTAAATTATGTTTATAAATCCTAAAGGCAAAAATAGAGGAAGTGGATTACAATAACATCAAAATAAATTGAATACTTAACAGTTACAGTAAGTAGTCTTTATATTTTATATAGGGTGGAAGATGTGTTTTTAAGGTTTATTATGTTTTTGTCAGTTACTGTGTTCACTATCAATACAAGACCATTACATGTATGGCAGCCATTTTTAAATCGTTGCACATGGGTACTTAAAAGACAGATTTTAATAAAACAAAGAAACCACGTTCTCTGCAGTGTTACCCAAATCGAGGCTCTGTTTATTCCAAAAAATAAAAAAATAAAAAAAATTACATAGTAAAATAAGATATTATATTTTGTTTGTATGTATGTAGTGTTTTGTATAATATCAAGAACTGCTAATACAATTTACTCAACTTTAGGGCATTAAATACCATGTTACTTCATAGTTCAAGAGACTGTTTCATTCAAATAGGGCAATTAGTACTCTTCTATCTAGGTGTGTAAGTGTTTTTTTTAAATCACATGAGGCTTTTTGTACTAAAAAGTGGAGGGAAACTTGTCTAAACAAATTTCTAAGATAAATGTGTACATAATACTGGAAATTTGTGGTAAGGAAATATTCTTTACTTCAGTTGCATTTCTCACTGACAATAAAGTGGTGCATCCATGCTACCTCCTACTTGTCAACAAAGATGGTATTTACCCTTATGTTTTTGTATCATAGTAGATTCAATCCAACTTTCTTTATTACAAAGCATCTTTTTGTTAACAAGTTTGTTCTTTATGATGATTTACTTAAAGTCTGACTTGCTTACAGAAGTTTGCCTCTCTACTATTTTATTTAACACTGTAGAAATGTACTAATAAGCATTGCTCACTACACGGTTAGAGTAGACTTTTCATTTATAATTCTGTTTAAAAGGTTGATCATTTTAGAAAATTTGAACACAGGTTGAAATGTTTCTACATATGAAGAGAATGTTTACAACTTAAATTTTAGAGCTTGTTTTGGATGTGATTATATGTATGAAAACTGTAACACTATGCTCATGCTAAGGACCTACTTACAGAATTACTGAAATAAATGTGCTGTGAGGATGGAAATATGGTGCAGGTGTCTTGGTCATGCTGAATTGTGTTTGTTCATTCAAACTGTCTTTGAAACATGATTTTTGTTTAAATCATAAGTCAGATTCCTCTACAAATCAATTTTGTATGCAAATAACATTTCATTTTACTCATATAGGGTAACAAATACTGTAGTTAAGCCAAGGATATGCATTGATATTTTCCTTATATGTAAATAAAGTTAAAAGCAGTTAAAGCAAGAGGAGTATTTTGGTAGAGTATATACATACCTCACTGCCAGTGAAATTGCTTTCCTATGGTATATCTCCTTACCAGAAAAATCTCTAAATAAAAAAGGTTTAAAGAAAATCTAAATGTCTATAATGTGAAGCATTTATTTACATTGTGTGAATTAAGTTTGTGAAATGGATTTGTCTTGCTTGAAATTAAAATATTCTCATTATCTTAAGTAAAAATAAGTTTACTTGCAATAAAATGACTTGTTCAGACACGTTACATTTGGTCGGTGGAAAATGTGAATGATGTTGATCTGCCTCTGTGTGTGCAGTTAACACACAAGGTTTGTTAACGTTCTGATAAAACAGATGAACCAAAACCAAACAGTTGTGGGGGATGGAGTCCTGAGACAAGGCCATCCTATGTCTGGCAAGGTTATCATTCAGTTAATGCTGTCAGGTGTTTTGTTGTACAAGTTCCTACTGGTAACATAAACTTCATTGTCCAAATGTATTCCTACTGTTTTGTTTTGTTTTTTAACCTGGAAAACACCCAGGAGTCCATCTGAAGGCCAGAAATAAAAATTACTTCAGAGATTTTAGGAAAGATAAACAGAGCGTTAAAGTGTATTGCAGACATATGTGTATACAGACTGACTAAAAAATTCTGAATTTGTATATAATCGTGGGATTTTTTTATATGATGTGAATATGAAATATTTACAGCAACATGTTGAAGCAGAGAGAAGTGATCAGATCATCTTGAATGTTTGTAATGCTTTAATTGAGTGGTTGTTTACTCATGTCACCAAAAAGGGTGCCTTAGAGCACCAGATTCTGTTGCTGTTTAACATGAAAAATCCAATTAAGTGCAAATTATATTTATCTAGAATGTTTATAAGGGAAAGCCATACCGTGCAGAATTTAGCATTTGAAAAAAAAAAAAAGAAAAAAAAGAAAAAAAAAAAAAAACCTTGTCTAGATTTGTAATAGTAAATCTAGTTAAATTTATTTAATTCCTTCAGCCGCAGTAGCGAACACCAAAAATGTAAGGCTGTGTCTGAAGTTCAGGAAGTTCTAGTCCTGGCTGGTTTCCAAAATGACGTTCTCTGGTTAGGAGCAGCTGCTTTCATTGGCAGGCTTTGGGTGTGTGTTGGAGCTGCCTGAGTGCTTAGCTGTGTGGTTTTTGTCAATGTTCCTGCCCTGCTTACATCAAATCCTTGCTGTAATGTAGTTTTGAAATATAACCTGGAGGTTTTCTGATTAGTGAATTCATTGCATATAAAGCTGATGTGAACTGAATGATCAAAAAGTACACGAGCTTTCTTTAGCTTATAGGTCTCAGGTGGGGCTATTTGGTTTCTGTTGCTTGGAAGTAAACATCTTTTCTCAGTACCTACTGGGAGATAGAAGCTCACTTTTCCAGAGTTACAGAGGTTCTAATAGAATGGGTAGAGTTCATTAAATCAGTCACTTTATTATACAGATCTCATGTTTTAAGATCTGTTTGGCACACTTAGACCTTGGCATCAGTGAGGGAGTCTCACTGTCTTGGGTGTACTGCTGGGTTAGAGAAGCTCTATGGCACTCTGCTGAAGAGCAGGACGTCTGGAATTGCACGTATAATCACAAGTGTGACTTGGCTCACCTTGGCTGTATTGCTTCAGGCTAAAGACTGCAGTTGTTTAGTCATACTTGGTAATAGCGGTCGGTTGGCTTTGGTTCCTCATCGCAGTCTTCCATGAATCAGGAGTTGCACTCCTCTTCCAGCACCTACCCTGCCTTCTGGTAAAGCTCCTTTGAGTAGCAGCTTCTGGGAAATTGTGAAAAATGTCAGAATACTCAAGTCAGGAAACCAGAGGTCCAGCTCCACGCTTCATAGGATGATTGCCGGTGTATTCAGTCCCAGTGCTATTTCCAAGTCATCCTTAAAAATAATAATAGAATAAGCTCTATTTGCATTCCTTGAAAGAGGTTTCTGCAAGACTTTGGAAATGTGCTTTTGAAGTGGGTGTGGTAACCACTGCCAGGTGGTAGTGTGGTCAGGCTGTTTGTGGAGAAAGCATCCCTGGGCACTTAACTCCTTTTGGCCATATGCTGCTTCGCATGGATTGGGCAGCTTGCGCTATTAGGTGGTTGGCAGCCACGAGCCAAGGCAGTGCAGCCCTGCGTGCTGGTGGAACTTCTGCTGGCTCGGGGCTCGCCTTGCCATGGCAGTGGAGTCAGGGCTGGACTGAGGCTTCTTCTTGATGGGAGGGAAAGCGTGTATGAGACAGTAGCTACCGAGGAAGGGAAGAGGGAGCATGAAAGGTGCCAAGGAGAGGGATTTTAACAATTGGCATCTTTGTCCCGAGCCAGACATTTTATGTTTGAAGTCCTGCATTTTCAGCCATGCTCAGGAAAATCAAGGTCTGAGGTAAGTGCTTCACAGGAAGAACATGAATTGCAAACTGGGGCTCAGAGATGTGCATGCACGGGAGGCTTGGGAAGGCCAGCTTTACAGGGCTGTTCCTACAGAGCTGTTGTGAAACAAATGCTTTCTCTGAGCTCATCCTACGTTATCCTACAAGTCAGTAATACTTTAAAGGAGCTATTCATTAATTCAATCTTTGACCTGATTTGGAAAATCTACAGGGAAAAAAATGGCTGCAAGTATGTGGAAAAAAATAACAGTAAATAACAACTACTTATTTTTTAATAAATGGTAAGGGCTGTGAAAGGAGCCTCCTCACTTAAGTACTACAGTTGACAGACTTTTCCAATTTTTTGCCACAGTAGTTAGTGGCCTGGATACTTAATCACTAGTTCCCTATTCCAAAAAGCAGTTCACATAGTCCTGACTCCATTAAAAAAAAAAAAAAAAGGAAAAAAAAAAGGCATCTATTTAGAACAGTACTTATTAAAAAGGTCGACTGCATTGTGAGTTCAGGTATTTCAATCTGCGTGCTTTGTAGGTGCTGTCGCCTGATACGTGGGTAGCAATTTCAATGTAATGGAAACGTTTTGGCCAGAGCGCCAGGTCTGTAATCTCTTGCAATAAAATGTTCCTTTCTAACACTGCAGGCTTCTTGGTGTTCTTCCCCTTGCCCTGAGGTGAGCATGCACAGCATGCTTCCACTAACCTGGGTCTGCTTCCCTGAACAGCTGAGTAGCGAGGCAAGGAGGCTGCTGACTGTAGCCTGAAATGCCGACAGGTGAGGCAGGAGCTGGTGTTTGTGTGTTGGTCTTGGATACCAGGAACAAGGGTTGGTGGTGGAGGGAGCATCACCAGAGCTGGGTGCCAGACATAAAGCTGCATCTCGTACAAATAACGGCAGTGTCACCTGTGGATACCCTCTCTAGTTCTTACTCTGTGAAGTCCAGGTAAGCACCGCTGGCTGTCCTAACTCCGGCTGGCCTCTCTGAAAGGGCTGCTTGTGTCCAACTCTGAAGAGGTGGGGCTTGCATATTAAGTAACGATGTTAATCCCTTTCATGTCGGAGACCCACACCATGAAACACATGATTTTCCTTGTGCCTGTTCCTCCATATCAATAGTCTGCCACTTAAAGTCTGTTGGGTGCTCCCAACCTCTGTGCACTTAAATGTCTGATGTACTCTTAAGTTGGAGCAGCTGTGAATCACACCTGTAGTTCCCCGAGGTCACCCACCAGATCCTTTGTGTTACCTTCATTCCTAATTTGTTCTCCTAGATTTTTGTTTATGTCCATGTTTTCTTTTCCCTTTCTTGGTTTCTTGTTTTCAGGACTTTACCACAGGCCACCGCTGTTGAAGCTTTTTGGGGCAAGCCCTACCTTGGTGTGAACACAGTGCAGCTCAGCGTTCTCAGGTGTGTCTAATGGTCCACTTTCTGATGCATTCCACAGGGAGGTGCTAGATGGAGCCAAGGGGAAATTGGACATTTTAAAGTGACTTTGGAAGTGATACACAGCAGAACACACAGCACAGCAGAAACCCAAACTTGTGAAGTTTGGACCTACTGAAGGCCCTGGAGGTCTCTAATGTTTGGTATTGCACACTTGGCACGGTGTTTTTGTTTTGCCTGCATACAGGTGAGCTGTTGCCTTTTTGGTTTTTAACTCCTGGCAGCCTTTCTGAAGACAATATTGAGAATATGGAGCATTTGCTTGAATGATTTTTGTGAACAAGCAACTGGTTGGCTTCTGTGAGCAAAGGGGAACGGATATGTGCTAAAGGCTGGCAAAGACACTGGAGATCTTTGTTTTGCTGATAAACGATGAGTATGGCAGATAAGAATTTATTAGGGAATTAAGCTGTGATTTCAGTTGTATGTGTGCAAGCATCTCAGCAGTGTGTGAGCAGCAGCACCCCGTGTGCACGCAGCATCAGCTGCAGGCAACCAGCAATCTGAGGCTCCTGTAACCTGCATGATGGCATAGCTGGTGCATAATTTAACGGAGGGTGGGGAGAATAGGGGAAAGCCTTGGTTTTCCATTGCCCCTGCTGTGTTTGTGCTGAGCAATTATTAGTAGTTATTATAGCATTTGCTTATCTAGTTGTCTCCCAGATGTCAGACACTCTCAGTACCTGAGCAGGCTGAGTTTTCATGTCTCAGCATGAGGTGTACAACTGCTGCCCTGGTTTCAGAATGCTGAGGCACTGGCACAGATTGCTCCAACATGTGGTGGGTGCATCATCCCTGGAGACACTCAAGGTCAGGTTAGATGGGGTTCTGAGCACCTGATCAAGCTGCAGGTGTCCCTGTTCAGTGCAGGGGAGTTGGACCAGATGGCCTTTAAGGGTCACTTCCAACTCAGACGATTCTATGATTGAAATCCTCATACAGTTGAAGTAGAGCTGGTTCTGGAGCTAGGAAGCAGAGCAGCAAAGCTGGGGCCGAGGGGCAGGGGCTGCAGTGCTGGAATCGGGCAGAGCTGGGCCCTGCTCCTTCCCCTTAAGGTCTCATTGGAGCCCCCACAACCTCTGACCTGTTCAGTGCTGGGGAGTGACTGGCAAGAGGAGACCATGCCTGCTGCCACAGGGGTAGTGATGTGCCCCTCCCTTGGGCTGAGCTGCTGGGGAGTTACTGCTGGAGAATAAGAATCGTGAAGCGCAGTGCTTTCAATGAACAGGCACAGCTGACACCTGGCATCTTCTGGAAAGATATGTTGGTATTCCAGGACTGTATGTTGTGTAAACAAATAGTACGAGCAATTAACCGCACCTGGGGAAGGCTGAGCAGTGCATCTGCAGCTTGGGTAAACTAGAGGAGACCTGAGTAACTTGTCTCTCACAAAATAAATAAATGAATGAATGAATGGCAATGTATGCTATAGACTGGGAAATGGAAGCCAGAAAGGTGGTGCAGGCAGTCAGCCATGTGCTGCACCCAGCGGTTTCCTCCAGATAGAGCCGTGTCAGACTGGGCAGTGCAGACATAGGCTCTGTCCGCAAGGCACAAAGCAACAACTTCAGAGAAAAGAGAGAGTAAGAACTGACCAGTAAGTCATCTGCTGTGCTCTGCAGGAAGGCTTGCAGAGGAATTTATGGAGCAGATGAACATGGACTGCTCACAGCCTTCTGTGCCTGGGCCTTTTCCTAAACAGATACCAGCAAATGCATCCTAGGAATCCCTCAGTGAGGCTCTGGGGTGATGTGAGAACATCAGACAGGCCTGCTAGAGGGGGGTTCTGGAGCCCGCAATGAAATCATCACAGATATGAGCAAAACACAACAAAAGGCTTGTCCCTGCTACCGAGGTAGCATTTGTTCGCCTAATTCACATTATAAGAGACCAGGATGAGATGTCATTAGAGCACCTGGTGCTCTGAGGAAGGCTGAATTAAGAGTGCCCCATGTGGGGTTAGAATTAGGGGAGTTCTTAAGAGGGATTTTCACTGACCCATGGAAGCACTAACACTTTATGCTTCCCTTCAGCTGCGTTTTCAACTCTAACTCCAGTGACTCTGAGGTTTTTGAGTGGCTTTGGATACTGGGCTGCTCATTTGAAGTCCCTTCCTGGTAATGCAAATAAGTAAAAATAACCAGAGTGGGACTCAGCTCTGAGCAGTGGCAAAGCAGCAGCACGAGCAGCGCAGCAGACTGGTTGGCAGTTCTGGAGAGACATGGTAGCTGTCATGGGATTGTCGTCAGCTGGTGCTGCATCATGATTTAACTCCTGTGTGAGGACAGGTTCAGAAGATTTACTGCATTTACAGAATTTGAGGCTATTAGCTGTCAGGAGGAGGATGCCCTAAATTACACAGTGTGCCGAGCATGGGAGCATGGTAGGAGAATGATGTTACTGGCATATGAGAATAAAAGGCCCGAAGCCCTGCTTTGTTGTTCTGTAAATACGCTGTGCCAGAGGCCCTTGCAGAGCAATGGAAGCACAGGGGTTTAATGCTCCTCACAGAGCAGTGCTCCTCGCGCTCGGGCGGGCGAGGACTCTTCACAGCAATGGCTTTGCTCAGGGATTCCCCCGAGGGTCTGCAGGAAAGAGTGATCAGATGCTGAGAGATGATAGAGCTCTGCTCAGCCATCAGAGTTTGCCCATAAGCAGTGCCAGACAGTGTACTTACCTTCTAGGGAAAAAACACAATAATTGGATAAAATAGGACGTTCTTTTTTTATAGAAGTGCATAGCAGGAAATAATTTTAAATATTAGTGATTAAAACGATGAAGATAACTTAGAAATTAACAAAAAACAGTACTATTGAAATGTCGAATTTTCCAAATACAAAAAAAAAAAAAAGAAAGGAAAAAAAAAAAGGATCTCAGTTGCTTTCATTTCTGACATGAAAGCAGTGTGTGAGAGCTGCTGTGCAGGGACCTTCCTGCAGAGCTCTGGTTGGGCGGTGGGCTCTGCGCTCGCTGCTGGGAGCTCGGTGCTGGGCTGGAGCCCGCTGCTCCTGAGCTGCTTGTGCTTAGAAGGGACCGAGAATCACAGAATGGCCAGGGTTGGAAGGGACCACAAGGATCATGAATCTCCAACCCCCCTGCCACATGCAGAAGGTAACAAGAAAGGAGTAACTGCACATTAAGGAACTCCTCTTAGCTTCTGTGTCTCCTGACATCACCAAAAATACACGATAGGCAAAAGCAGATTGGGGGAATAACTGAGATTGTAGTAAAGTGTGGTTAGGAAGGCGGGAAGAGATTTAGGTTTAGAGAAGTACAGCATTTGTCTGAGCCAAAGGACTGATTTACCTCCATTGCTCGTTTACTGAGGAAAAAACCCTGCGTTGTGATACGTGCCCAGGAAGGAGGGCTCCATTTCTGCCTTAGGGGATCGGTGGACACGTCCGGCACTGCCTGGACCGTGTGTGGAGGAAGATGCACCGTGAGCATCGCCATGTGCCCAGGCACCGGGTGCCTGTTGGGGAGCGGAGCCACCGGGAGGCCGAGGGGAGCTACCCCAGCTCTGTGCCAGCAGCTGCAGGGCTGCGTGCCTCCGGGCGGCGAGGGGCTGAGCGCGGATCTCCCGTGTCCCGGGTCAGTGCCCTAATTGCTGGGTTAGCAGACAAAAGGGTAATGACAGCAGCTGTGGTGAATCCAACCTCTTGTTCCCTTGGTGGGATTTTTATTTCTTTTGATATATTTTTTTTTCTGTTGCAGGAGCCCCAAATGCAGTATTTTGGCTGAAACAAAGCACCTTCTTCAATGCAAAATGAACACAGGTTTTGTTCTAGCAAAGAATACCAGGAAGTGTTATTTCGAGTGGATCTGAATGTGTTTTTGTGGTTGTTTTTGTTTGTTTGTTTGTTTTGTTTTGTTATTTGTTTGTTTGTTTCATTCAGTTGCTCTACGGAGAATCAATTATTTGCACAAACGTAATTGTAAATGTTAAGAACCACCGTTTGGGTTTTGTCAGAGGACAGCCTGGGTCTCTGGGCAGTTCCCTCCTGGGGCCGAGCCCTGCGTGGGCAGGGCTGCCAGGTGATTGCTGGGAATAGGTGTGAGGTTCTGGGCATGCATGGACACACAGTTGCTGAGCACTACAGAGTATACGTTTATACACTTACACTGATTCAGGAGCAGCTTGGTTTTTAAAAAAATTTTTTAAAAAGAAAAAGAAAAAAAGAAGTGGAAATCTATGTTCCTTTTATACCCTTTACTGAACCCTGGGTCAGCTGATCCCATAGCAAATACCTTTGGAAGTGTGGTAAATAACCACCCAGGAAGCACCGGGCTTTTGTACAAGCCTTCCAGTGGCCCATATTGGCAAGTGCTTGCAGGGGAACTGTGTTCACATGCTTCCTTTGTGGCTGGACGAGGCAGCAGCCTGGCTCAGTGGGTGAGGAAGGGTGCTGGGGCTGGGTGTGGGCTGTGAAGAGCTGGATGCTGTGCAGCAAAGCTGGAAAGGGGCTTGGGGCAGTGCCTGGCTCTGTGGTGTGCAGGGCTGTGATTTATGGGTATGGCTCACTGCTGGCTGGGCGCAGCTCACTGCAGCCAGCACAGCTGGCGGGAGCAAATGTACATGGTTATTCTAATATTCCCCTCTTTGTGCCACTGTGGATTCCAATATGTCTGTTAATTTCATCTTATAGATGGCATAAATGCGCTTGGAACATTACAGCAGGGAAAATATGACAACAGTAATGCTATAGAGCATAATCCCTGCCTCAGGAGCTCTCTGTCCAAGGGCCTGAGCACGTTCTTTGTGCCGAGGAAGAGCGCAGTGTGTAGGTGTTAGCTCCGCTCCGCTTGACACGGGATTTGGAGGCCAGTGGGTGGGCAGGAGGGGGGCTGAGAACCCCTGAGGCTCTGCAGATGAGCAGCCTGGTTCTGAGCATCGCCCCAAGCTCGTGCTGCTGGGAGCCCGGGCTGCGCGGTGCCAAGCGTGCAGGAAGGGAACGTATGTGGGAACCAAACGTGTGCAGCTGCAGTCATGTTTGGGCAATGCATGCCGGCACTTCCCCTGCTACGTGCATGCAGCACATTGCAGAGACGTGGGACACGTGTGTGCCTGAGGTGGGCAGAGCCGCGGCACGAGGGTGTGGGAGAAGTGTGGAGCAGGCAGTCACAGGTGCTGAAAATTCATTGAAGATAGAGCTGGTGTTTTTGTGATAAAACTGACCCGCTGTTCACCATTAAAATAAATACTTCCCCAAGGTCACTTGAGTTTTTTGCCAGGATCACAAAGCTGTTCCAGTCTCCACCGGGGTTGGAGCTTGAGTTAAATGCGTGCTGGCATCTGACAGGGCTCTCTCAGCTCCCTCCTCCTGCCCGGAGAGCAGGCCTCGCTGGTCTGGGAGGAGCTGAGCTCAGAAGGCTCTGAGCCCCAAGAAGAGCTGTGGGGCCTGATGCAATGTCCCCAGTACGTGCTGGTGTCACCCCGGTGTCCATCCCTGCCTGTGGGCCCACAGGCCCTGGGCCAGGTGTGTCCCAATAGCTTTCCGCTGTGTCGAAGTACAGCAGTGCATGGAGCTCATTGGCCCCGGGTGGGATGGTCTGTGTGGGAAGGGTGGCATTGCTTCCCCGTGTGGTTCTAGGGAACAAAAGCAATGCAGAACACGGGCTTCTATGATGGAACAGGCAGCCAGGGGCCCCAGTACTGCTGGGTTGTGGTTTCTTGGCAATGACACAGGCACTAAGTGCTCATTAGGGGGTCCCTTATTAGGCACCAGTTGCTGCTTATTAGGAGAAATCTGGGAAAGGCCACCTCAGTGTTTGCTTGGAGATGGTTTTTTTGCAAGTCCATTCCCAGGACAGGCAACGTGCCTTTGATACTTCGTCTCAATTGGAGTCCAAGACAGTTGATGACATTATACCGGGCACTTACTGTAGATCCGCCGAGCCCAGGGAAATCAATAGTTTTCCATTATCGGGTCTGGCTGGGTCACCAGTATGTCAATGAGCTGTTACGGGCGCTGTACAGGGATGAACCTGACCAGTCAATTGCTGCTGACAGGAGGAAGGCACGCTGACAGCCATGAGAACGAGCCGCCGTGCAGCTCTGCACCTCGGCCCGCCAGCCGGAGGGCTCGGAGGGGCACCACCAGGGTGGGGGCACATGCATGGGGAGGGGCTCATCCGCCATGTTCCAGGCCCAAAGGGATGCGCTGAGGGGAGGCTGCTGCCATGCCGGACAGGGCAGGCTTGGCCTGCAGGGGGCAAGGCCAGGGGATGGTGGGCTCACAGCCCCCATCCGTGGCTGTGCTCAGAGCCCGTGGGCCTTGGTTCCTCATCGGCCTGTGGTTTAACGCTGGCTTCTGAGCCAACGTAAGCGCCTCGCAAAAATAAATATTTAGAAATTATCCCAATATTATGATTTTTAATTTTCAACTTTATTAGCTCCTTTCAAGTGTTAAATCCTGACCGCTTTATTTACGCCTCCAGTCCTCCGTTTGATTCTCTGCAAGTCAATATTCGCTGTGTTCCATCATCAAACACAAAGCTGGTAATCAGCTCTATCACTGGGAGCCAACCGCTGCCTTTTAGCAAACACACCACCCCACAGAAAGCCCATTTCGGGAAGCGAGGGGCGAGGGAAGCGTTTGTAGCGGGGCTGAGCGAACCTTCCCTGTAATTAGGAGCACCAGCCCGACATGACTCGCAGCGCTCCGTGGCTCGGAACGCGTCAGATCTCTTACAGCATTAATTAAAAAGAATTTATGTTTTTTTAATAAAATGCTTCGTGTTTTAGCCCCTTTCTTCCTCCCACCGAACGTGATTATGGGGCTGAAGGGAATTCAGGTTAATGTGTTGACACACTTAACAATGCGGGGTCATGTTGCACAACACGCCTGGCTGCCTCGGCTCGGCGCAGCCCCTGACAGGTCCTCATCAACCCCTGCCCTAAAGGCAGAGCCAAGGAGAGGATTTTAATTACCGCTCTGCGCGCGGGTTTGCCAGCATTAAATTGAGACGTAATTAGGCCGCCGCATTTTAATAATTGTCCTAGCTAATTGGGCAGACAAGTTACGCTCCGCAGCGTGGCGTGATTAGATAATCAGTATTTCC
>JAOWBP010004015.1:2515900-2542304 GCA_028571105.1 Tragopan temminckii
GGTCGGCGGTGCCGCCATCTTCCCCGCGGCGTCGCTGGGTGGGTGACGGGGAGAGCCCCGGCTATGGAGGGTGGTGCGGTCTGAGGAGCTCGGCCACAGAATTCCATGAGGGTGGCTGGGAGTCGGTGACCGCCGGCGGCTGCTGGCCCTGCCGATCCCTTCAGCCGCTGTGGCTCAGAGTCAGGTGTGCGGCCAGCTCTCGCTTGTGCAAGAGTGCAGTGCAGAAGCAAAGACTGGCTGTGTAGCGTAGGACTGGAAAGAGCTGTTACTTTAAATGGGCAGAAGCCTAACTAGTAGCTGGTCAGCTTTGTCACTCACGCCCACCTTGTGCAAACCAAACAGCCACCATCTTGTCGCTGCCTTTACCAGCCTGTGCAGCAGCGTTCAGCCCATGTCCGCCTGCCAGCCGGGCGTCCCTTGACGTGTGCAAAGGCAGAGGAGGAAAAGTGCCTTGCGTTTGATGCAGAAATAAGGGATTTGTTCTTTTTTTCCTGCAAATTTGTTGCATGTTGAAAAGGAAGCAGCATGCCCAAAGCAGCTGTTGGGCTCATCTCCCTTTCCTGCACACGCAGGTTGTGTGCTGGCAGCAGTGGAGCTGCAGGCCTTTGCTCTGGCCTTGCTGGGCCGGGCTGCAGGCAGAGCGTCCCAGAGCGGTGCCAGCACATGGGCTGGTATCCGCCTTCACCTTCCCTCCAGGAGTTCGTAAGGTGTTCGAAAGGGAGGCCCCCCTGTGTATTTGTGTCAGTGATTTGGGAGTTTTAAAGAATTCATGCATGAAAAATGACTGTAGGAGCTGTATGCTCCCATGTGTGGGTAACGACTACATGGGAACACAGATTACAGCAGTTTTGCACTGAGACTGCTGCCGTTTACATGCTCTCTTTGGGAACGTTATGAAACGTTTTTAAATACTGGTGCATGTTAATGCATCGATCTCAGTCAGCCCTTTTTTGTCCCACTTGAATTTGTTCAACTTAACAGCTAGCGCGTCTCATGTTTGCTCTAAGATATGCCTAGCAAATTAGACAAATTAAAAAACGCATGCAAAAATGCGCCCCTATGCACATGTATCAGGTTTGTTATTTATTAATGGACTCCAATTTCCATACGATAGCCTACATTATTTTTTTTAACTTTGGCTCAATGGGTAGTTTATGCCAATTACATGTAGTTTAACAGCTTTGAAATCTGTTTTTGCTTTTCTTATGCATAAAGACATGGATTCTGTTTCAGGTTTTAATTAAACTCTACACTGACTTTAAAGATTCTATTGTCCTTTCATTTAAATGGGATTTTTGTTAGATCTTTAACAAGGCCTCTGTGGGGTAATAAATCTAAGCAATTGTCCTTATTAGGAGTAGATTATCCTCAAGAGATGGAAAGTAACAGAAGTAAGTAAAACCATTTGTAGAGACTGAACTAAGGCTTTTTC
This sequence comes from Tragopan temminckii, assembly GCA_028571105.1. NCBI lineage: Eukaryota > Metazoa > Chordata > Aves > Galliformes > Phasianidae > Tragopan > Tragopan temminckii. Next base: position 2,517,333 of record JAOWBP010004015.1, read on the forward strand.
TTCCTAAACATTAAACAGACTTGCAAATGACTTGCTTGGGTGCTCAAATTAAATTAAATTATATTTTGTTTATTTTTCACATTTCTAGTGGAGGCTATTTGCGTTTACTTAAACTTGGAGTTTCGTAGGGCAGAATTCACTCCAGGGTATGGATCCTTACTTTCAGTAAACAAGCCGCGCATGAAATTCAGTACATCCTGCAATTTCTTTTGTTAGTAATTGTTGCCACACTTTTATATTATGGGACATGCTGACCTAGTGAGTATATTCTTGCTTCCTCATGTGTTCCACAGTAGGTGAGTCTTGGCTGGAGAATTTGCCTGACATTTGCTGCACACCCCAGCCAAGCAGAATTGCAGGGCACATAGCAGCATGCAGTTTGTCCGAGGCCCTGCTCAGTTGCTCATCTAAAACTCCAAGTTGTTAGTCAGGGAAAACTTGCCACTAAAGCACCCTTGGCCTTCAGTTTACCTGCTGTCAGAAGGGGAAAGGGCATTTGACTCTAGTGGTTCTTTTTGTTTGAGGTGTTTGCTTCATTCGAGGGTATTCTCCACTCTGTAGGTGTCCAGGCCTTGTTTTATTCCTGACTTTAATCATAGGTTGGCTGCTGCTATGGCCTGGCCTCCATCACACACAATCATATCCTGAATTTTAGCCATATATTTAATTCCCAGCTTTGCTAAACATGTCATAGTGCAAATCTTTTAAAGCATCCACTTATTTGAAAGTTCCATTTTTGTGGTGCTAGGCTGGGGGTGCTCATTTGTGGAACTTTAATTTACCCTAAATCAACTGGTGAAGGCAGAGATCTTGTGCAGGGACATGCAGTGAGACATGTGACATGTGAGGCTGAGTTGTTTTCGCTGGCTTCAGTTCCCGAGCTGCTTGAGCTGCTGCCCTCTGCAGAGCATGCTGCAGGAAGCTGGACTCCAGGGACACGACTGCACGTGACACGACCCACGTCCGCCTGCACCGGGAAGGAGCCTACAGCCCTGCTCAGGAGCAGATGAAGACAAACCTGTCTTGGTTGCTGCAGCCACCAGGTATTTAATGTCCTGAAGCTCTCCTGTCCGTGAGCTGTTCTGTCCCTGTCCTGCACACCAGCACCTGGTAGAGCCAAGTGCTGTGAGGCTCCGATCTGCTTCTGTTCCCTACCTGGTACTTGGCCATGTTTCTCCATTCAGACTTCTCAACCCTTCTTGTCTCCTGTGTGACACTGTAGTGATACTTTGGGGCAAGAACACAGTCTATATGTATAATTTCTACTTAGGTATTTTTTTCCATTTTCTGGGCAAAATAGCAAGTTTTGTTCAGCCTTCGTCTCTTCTTTTTTGTGTAACTCAAGTGGCAAAGAGTTTGGAATGGTAAATCATGAGGGAGGTGGGAAATTTGGTGCAAGTGAAATCTGTGGCTCTCAAGCATCATGGCTTCTCTGTGCTCTGATAGGAAATTTAGAAAAACAGAAGGTACTGACAGCAAATATGTCACCTGGTTGCTGTTCTGCTTTTGGCATAGAGCTGGAGAAAGAAAGAGGGCAAAGAGGAAGCTCATAGCCGAGCTTATGGGCTTGGATTGCCTGTCTTCCTTCCTCCTAGTGCAGCACGGTGAGAGAGTGAGTGGCAGAGAGTCAGAGGCTGAGTCCTGGTGCTGATTTAACTTTTAATATGACACAGTGCCTAGGCCTGTGAACTAGCTGTGAGTGCTTGGCTTAGGGGCAGATTCTGGGGAAATTAAGAGTCTCTGTCTGTATTGTGTGGCATTAGATCTCCTGTTTTAGCCAAGGCATCTTTGAGATGAAGTAATACTGTATCTCAGCCAAAATCTATGGGGTGTAGTTTTGCTCCAGCATCTCACCAGTGTGTGGGTTTTCCCCTGTTTTATTCAACAGCAGCAGGGCCAGGAGCTACCTCAGCTCTGGAGAGTGAGGCTGAGAGGGCTCAGCTCTGCACCTGACTAAGAAGTTTGTTGCTTCTGTTCCTCCATCCCCCAACCCCTGTTTCTGGGCACATAAGCTGTCAGCAGGAGCTGGGACTCTGTGCCTGCAATATGAAGGTGATGATTGCTTGCCGATGTGCACTATCTGACAACTGAAAGGACCTCTGCTTGCCTTGCACTCTAAAGTGTGTTGCTTTCCAGTGCTGGCTATACACTGCAGTACCAAATGCGTCTTCTAGATGCTATTTGCATATCGCCCGCCCAGAGAAGCAGCCACATTCTGTCCTGTTTGCAGCCACCTCCCCTGAGGGCAGCAGGCTGTGTGGGTCTGGGGCACCTGTGCAGCACAGGCGTGAAAAGCTGCCCTGCTCCTGCCCTGAGGCACAAAGCTGCCTTCATTCTGCCAGGCAGAGCGGAAAAAGCTGGGGTCCGGTGGTGGGACACATCCCTGAGCATCTGTGTGATGCAGGTGACGTGTATTAAGAATGCCAGTTTGCTTCTCAACATGAGCAGATTGAGACTTAGGTGGCAAAGTAATGGGAATGCTAAATGATTACTGCTAACCCTTACTAAGATGACAGCAAATCTCCTCTATATTAATGTTCAACTTTCGAGACTAGGTTGAATCTTTCTTTATTAAAGAAGGTGGGAAGCCTAGATGTAACTCTTTAATCCTCAACTGGAAAATACAATTCTGAAATCTATTATCTTAGGAATGCAATAATCAGAGTAATAACTGATATTAAATCTACTGTGAATATTATTTAAAGTACTTCCCAAATGGAAACAAAAGTTGAGAGGACGGTGTCACGTTCACTTGGACACCTGCTTTCTCTGTGCAGTGGCACACACTAGGAAGAGAGGCTGCCTGATGCCTATTTTCTGCCTTATATGATATTTTCAGGATCTATCAAAGGCTGAAGGTCATTATGTAATTCATAAACACATCCATTTGCTCCTTATTCCTAGAAAAGACTGTTGGAATTGTACTCTACAAACGCAGTCCTGAGCGTGAGGACCTGTGGTGGTTACCCATGTGGAGTGTCCCACATCTTTGGAAATCTGTGGAATTAAAGAGAATGTACTCAACCCCTTCCCCTGGCCAGCATGTACGTGTTGTTTCTCACAGCATAACGGGCTTCCTGATTTTCCCTAATGATGTTCTTTCTCCTCCCCATGTTTTTCATCTGTCTTTGCCCATTTGTATAATGCATCTGCATGCTCTGTTGTTTTCATCTTCTAATTTAGTACCCTGGTGAATTTCTCACTCTCCGCAAACTGTTAATAAGAGGCTCTGTGGCTCTGCTTGCGAAGGAAAATGCTGTGTTCCCAAGATAGCTTACAGACTGATCTGTGCACAGTGTTTAGGAACTTTAGCTTTGTTTATTAAACAGGTGGGAAATGACCTCTCGATTGTAACCTTTTTGCCTCTCTAGTTTGAGAATGCAAGGAACACAGAAATTCAGAAGTTGCAGGATGTGAGAAGGCCTGTACAGCCTTAGGGAAGGGGCAGTTTGCCATGTAAGCAGAATGAAAAAAGCAGACGAATGAAATGCCAGCCCAGCCACAAAGCCGGTCAGGTCCCAGCCTGTGGGCCCATGAGGGCAGCCCTCTTCTCCTTCCCACCCCCTTCTCTGTGCAGCCTGCTTCAACCCGCTGCCATGCAGCAGGGTGGCTGAAGAGCTGGCAGAAATGGGTGTGTGCCTGAAATACCGCCATGCTGTGCAAGGCCGAGCTGGCTGCCTGTGTGTAAGGCAAGGGGAATTCTGCTTCCTGCTGCCATTTTGGTGCTGTTCTTGCAAGAAGCCGGGTTCTTGTGATTGCTTCAATCCAGCCAAAATTCCTGTGGCTTGTGCTGCCCAAAGGAGTGCAGTGTGCTGTGGCGGGTGGTGACCAGGTCCAGCTGCATCAGGCTGCCCGAGGGCCACAGGGACATGGAGGAGGCAGTTGTTGGGGTGACAAGGGGAGGGTGGGCTCACGCAGACTGAGGGTCTCAGCACAGTGCTGATGGGAGTGTGACTTCTGGTGCATTAGGGCCTGCTTTTAGGGTGGGGATGACACTGCTGCAAGGGCTGTGTGCGCTAAGGCAATGCCCAGGGTCTGTCTGTGCCCATTTATTAAAGCAGTGTTGGATCAACGAAGTTGTCCCTTTCGCTTGTGCTCCCAGCTAGAAGCTTTCACTGGAAAGTGATCACTCTCCTTTCTGTGCTAGGGCAGCCAGGATCGCCCTGTAGCTGCACCTCTGACTGGGGTAAGGGCTGCTCTTGGCCTCAGCAGGTTTCTGGAAGCACCCTGCAGGCCATGTCTCCTGGCATAGATGTCTTGTGCCCTTGAGCCTTCTTGCAGCAGTGCAGGAAAGAGCCTGGTGCTGCCAAGGCAGTGGATTTAACTCTTTGTTTTTTAAATTCAGTGTCCATGTGACACTGAGGGAAATAAACCCCTGGCCCCTCTGTAAAGCCGCATGTGCCTCCTGCTGCTGCTGTTAGTAATGCTGCATGCGGTCCCTCAGTGCAGGCTGGGAATCAGAGAGCTGGTGGCAGCAGGCAGTGTTTGAGTCTGGACAACACCTGACAGTGCTGCCTGAACTCGCCGTCAGGTAACCGAGAGGTAACCGTCAGCCTCAGTCAACAGCAGCATTGTAAACCGAAGCAAACAGTGTAGCCCTTGCTTTTTCTAGAGAGGGCGGTGCAAAAGGAAATTGAAGTAAAAATTAACTTTGAAGTGAGTCAAGGCTTTTTGCAATCCGCTTTCAAATCTCTGATATTAACAGAACCTATTTAAAATAATGGGAAGCTGCCATCTGCTGGTAAAAAAAGTAATGCACGTAATGAAGAAGCAGACTTCGGAAATGATAAACAATTCTTTTGTATTTGACGTGCCACAGTAAATATATATGTGATGTGGGAGCTGCATATATTTATTTTACTGTTTTTCATCTCCATTTGCATTTTCATATAGAATATGCTAAACAGATGCGTATAACATAACTAACTTTAACGACAAGAGCAGAAAACCAAAGACAATAAGAATAAAGAATGAGGACTAATAAAAGCAGATGAGCGATCGGGGTGGTGACAGCCTCCAAATGTGTCCTATTTACATTGCTAATAAAGAATCACATGTACTTCCTTCTTTGATCCCCCCAACAGACCCTCCTGTCTGACCAGAATTGTAGCACTGGGAAACATTTCCCAGCTTCTTCAGTGTGATCTTTTTTGTGTGTGGTTTCTTAGTTAAGCTTGTAAATAGGAAGCAGGGAAGCGGGTCTTTAATTGTTTCTGATTTAAGTAGGCCACCTTCACCAATACCCAAATCTCCCATGATATAAGCTAGGCTGACTACTGAATGAATGTAGGAAATACTTATTACACAATGAGCAGAGAAAACAATTCAGCAGAGGACCACTCCCACATTATATGGCCACTTACACAACTAGACTCCATAAATCCCAGGTATGAGTGCACTGCAGGGGAGAGACCATCAGATTTCATGTTTGTATAGTGCCTGCCAGGTAGCTGTGCTGAGCACGACTGGTCCCCGAGGTGCTGCTGCACTATAAATAGCAGTATTAGCGTGAATTACCTCCTGTGCAAACACCAGGCCACTTGGCTTTGTCACATGCATGCAGTTTTCTTTTATGGTTTTGGTTACTACAAACATAACCCATTGTTTCAGCAAACCAATTTTGTCATAGGAAATGTTTAAAATGGGCGAACTGAAAAATAGGTCAGCTCTTCCTTTGAAATCAGAGAGCAGTGTGCATTTATAACATTTCCCAGGTTTATTTCCTTGGAGCAGGTTTGGCAGGTATGAGAGGAAGTCAGAGATTTATTTTTGGTGCTATGTACCAGATGTCATACCTGCTTTTCTGAGACAGCGGCTTTTATCTCCAGCAGTACCTGCTTTAGTAGTGATGAAAGAAGTGACTCAAATCCCATTTAAAGCATGTAGTGTGCGCTGTTTGTATGCTGCTGAAGGAAAGGAGAGGCTTCTTTGGGAGGCTCCAGGCAGAGTCTATGCATCATCATAAAGTGAACATGTTTGCATCCCTCCTGGCAGCGTTTTTGCCTCTATGAAATGAGGAATTAGTGCAAACAAATCCAGGGCTTGCAATCCTAGCGCAGGCTGAAGGTCTACAAGGAAGCCCAGTTTGAAGTGCTGTTGTATTTATGGGAACTCCACTCGTGGCTTGTTTTGTAACATCCAGATTGCTCTTTGGAAAGGACTGGTTTTAGGGAATCTGTGATGCTGTGTGTACTCGATTCACACTGCTCTTCATTAAGTCCAGTGCTGCTCAGCATCGTGCCTGATGGGGCTCTGCTTGGTGGCAGAGGAACACTTAGAATATAGGGCTCAGGAAAAGCACTGTGACTTTTGACTTTCAGTCTGTGGAGGATCTAGCCTGTGGCACATGATCACAGGGGCCCTGTTTACTGAAACGCTCCAATAGAAACACAACATGATCAAAGGGAAACAGAGCCAGGGGAGCAGCGGTGCCCATGGATACCTGTTAGCAGGCAGGAGCTGAAGCTCACAGCTGCCATCAAAGACCCTACTGTCCTCTGCTCTGCTCTGCCGCGCTTCCATCTCCCCACTGATGGGATGCTGCCTTCCAGCTGAAGCATGACTGACAGCTGAAATAACAGTCCCAGTTTGTTCCAGGTATGTCAGTGACCTGCATGACCTGTAGGAAAGATAAGGTAAAGGCAATCAAATCATCACACTCCCGTAGCCTCTAAGGACTGTAAAAATGGAAACGTGGGAAACTTGCTAGTAGATTTGTGAAGGAAAGAAATGAGGGTGGAAGTTCACCCTTCCCTGCTAATATGCTAAATCTGAAGTTTAGTGAGACTGGGATTTAACCCAGCATAGATAGGAGATGAGTAAGAAATGATCAAGAGGATAGGACTGATATTTACTTTGTTTGATGCTAGAATCACGTTCAAAAAGTCCCTCAAACCATAGAAGGCTGTGGCTGGCAGGGCTGAAAAGGTGGGTTATAGCAAAGGGGAGTTATTGTCATTACATAAATTGGAGCAGTTCAGGTCTGTTGAACCGTTTAATGCCATATCCCATTTGCCTTTTATGAGCTTGCTTTGCTATGAGATGCAGGAGATTTTGCTGACAGCACAATTGGCTGTTTTTGTTCTGTGCTTCCAGAGGATTAAGCTGTGTCGTGCCTATGCCATGTTTGAAGTTTGGCAAAGGGTTTACCATTCTTTTGGCCAACGTTTGATCCTATTTCTTTTTCATACTACCCCTCATGTACCTCCTCTTGAAATGGAGTGGATGGGCTAAGTAACAGTAAAGCTACCGGTGGTTTACCTAGAAGCAGGAATGCCATTATTAGCTAGGTCCTAGCAAAGTGTAGCTCTCAAGGTGAAATGACATCCTGATTTTTGTGAGGATTATTATGTGGTGGACTCAGAAAGGATATGTAGCTGTTTACTGCTGTTCAGAAAGCAATAAGATGTTCACTTTAGAAGTAAGAAGTATGAAGCATGCATTATTTTGTTTGCACAGAGAAGGAGGAATGCAAAGAGAGACGTGTAATGGTTACACAGTTGTCAGTTGTTGTGAATGTAGTGACATTTGGAGACCTCTGTTATTCATTTGAAGTAAACAATGGAATAGGACCCATATGCTACATGCTTGCCAAAGCCAGGCATAGCCATCAGCTAACGTGCTTATTGGCCAGGCAGTGTACATGAGAATATTCTCCTTTCACACTGTCTGCTGACTGGAATTGGGCCCACGAGGAAGCCAGGTGATTAATCTGCAGGGGTTTATTTTTTCTGAACCGTTAATGTCCTCTGTTTCAGAGCAACAACCCATGGCTCATTAAGCAGGGAAGACTTGAATGCAAGTGTGAAGAGCAGCACAGAAAGATTCTCTACACATCTCATTTGAGCTGGAAGATTAGAAAGACTGTGTTGGAAAAAGGTTGTCCTATGCTGGGGCTGAACTAGTGCGTTCTGAGAAGCAGCAGCACCATTGGAAATACTTATGTATTGCAGTCAAAAGGAATAAAATCTAAAGCCACAAGGCTCTTGCAGGGTGGTGGCAGACACTTGGTACTGGCCCAGAAGCGCACAGCTGCTGTGTAGCTGACCTGCTGGGAGGAGCATGCTCCTATTAAGTCTGTTGCTCCATTTCTTTGGTGATTACATCTCTCTCTCACTGTGTTCTGTCTGCCCATACTGCTTGTGTGCTCTGCTGTCGGATGCTGAGAAAGCGAATGGGGTTGCTGAGCCTAACTGCCTCAACAGAAATGCAACAGAGGAAGTGAATGCTTACTCTGAAAGATGTTGAAATATTAGATTAATCTTGAGATCATCTGGATGTTATTAGGCCTCATTTATAGTCTGTTGTACCTGTATTGAAGACTAGTTTGTCTGGAACTGGAATATTTGAAAACATGTTGATTTAGGAAAAAACAGTCTTCAGGCAATATGATGTTATATAAGCATTATTTTATTAGCCCTGGTAACCTTCTTGAGAAACAGGGAAGCATTTCAAGGCAGTTTTTACAGATGGGGAAAATTAAGGCTTTGATGTAGAGAATCTGGCCTATGTAGCCTTGTGTCTGCTGGTGGTGTGCTTGACCCTGCTCGCTTTCACGTGAGTCTCTTCCTCCCCTCAATTCCCAGTCACAGAGTAGCCATGTCCTGCGCAGCTCTTGGCAACGCTGATTTCATCCTGTGAGGGAGTCTGTGTCGAGAGGGCAGCCGTGAAGACAGGCTGTTGTAGGAGAGGCGTGAGGACGATGAACTAAGGGCTGTCTTGCATCAGGCCAAGAGGCTCTCCTAAGTGCGACTGTAGTGTTAATTTTCCCATGATCTGGACTTCCACTGGTCTGCAGAGATACAGTGGCGGTGAGGATGCATGTGGGAAGGGAAAGTAAGCAGGCTGCAAGGCTTTCTGGGCTTCGCTCTCTGCTGAACCTCTTCTGGCTTCTTTATTTTTCTCTTCCGTTATTCTTTAAAGTTCTATAAGCAATTAGAGGAAACTTAGCAGTAACACTGCCTGTGGAGACTAGGAAAGCAAGAATACATTCTACATCACCACTTCCCTTTGTTTGTCTTTTTTATCTTTTTATCTTTGATCAGCTGCAGATGAAATACCCAGCTAACTGCTCACACACCCAGGGCTGCCACTCACGCTGATGGAACTCCCTGACACAGGGCTATGCTCTGCAGCAGTCTGGCAGTATCCATTCCTTATTCCAGTGCTCTGACAGGTCACTCGGGGAGACTAAGAACCTCTATTCTGGAGTGGAAGAGAAAGTGCAATTTCAATTTTGTTTTGATTTGAAATTTTCCATCTATCTATCAAGACCAAATCCTTGAACTATTTACTTAGAATAACTGAAATACCCCTATCTGAAATAGTGGATATGCAAGATTTAGCCATTAAAGAGTTGGGGTAAAATTAAAATCCCTTTCAATAATAACTAAAGTCGGAGAAAATCTTTCAAGAAAATTAAACACTTGATCAAAAAGAGAGAGGGGTTATTGTTGAGAGCATAAAGATTAAACAGGAGAGTTGTCTCAGAGAATAACCATCAATGATAAGTAGCAGGCAGTTAATAATATCCCCTCAGGGATCTTCTTTTACTCATGTAGGTTTTTGGACAAATACGATATTACATTTTTTATAGCTAAAGCACACGAGAGCTTTGTGCCATTTCAGGGTAGCAATAAAACTTCAGTGGAATAAGGACAACTGGAGAGGTGGGGAAGGGGTAACCCAGGAGCTGAAGCAGTGGAGAAGCAGTGATCTGCCTTTCAACCCCCCAGGCTCTGAGACCCATTCTCAGTCCTCCCTTTTTCATATGGGCGGTGCTGTACCAATGCTGAGATGTCATATGGTTTTGCCCTTGTTACACAGCTGCTGAAAATGGATGGGAGACCAAGTAGACTAAGGGTGTGATTCCACGCTGTAGTTAAGAACTTGTTTAGAGCTTGAACATGCAAATGGTTGAAATGGCAGAATTAAAGGGATGGTAATCTGCAACCAGGGGAAGGCATGTAGGGGAGAAGGGCTGGGGGAAGGAAGGTTTGGAGGACTCCTCAAGCCAGCTCTGCAGCTGGAGGAACTGTAACATGAAACGGCTCCCTTGATCTCTAATTTTTCTTCTCTTGCTCTCTCCTCCTATGTAATTACAATAATAAATCTTGTTGTTCCTTAACCATCTTGTGGCCATTGCAAACATTTAAGAATTAATGCAGTTTTTGCATGTGATGCACATGTTCTGCGTGTCCCCTTGTGTCCCTTCACTTATTCATTTATCGTGTACACACAAAATTCCCATAAAATATTAATCTGAAATACAAATCTCTTTTTGCACCCTGGGAGCATTTGCATATAGTAATGTTAACGAGATTATTAATTCTGCATGCACAGTCTGTGGGCTGCACACAGGGCCAAATTTCTCTCAGCGTCTGTACTGAAATCAGTGTCAATTTCAGAAATATTATTTTAATATTAAAAAGTCAGTGGAAAAGGAGAGTTTCCTAGAATTGGGACATTTCCTTCAAACTCAAACAAGAGAATTTGATTCTTGGCTTTCGGTTTTTCCTTCCAAGTATTTCTTTGTGGAAGGAATTGTATACTGCTTGTATTTCTGTCTGATGACTCCTTATAGATCAGTACAGCCTGGAGACAAAGAGAGATTTTTTTAACAGTGCTGTAATCCATGAGGAATCTGAACATTTCTTTTGCTATTCCTCCTTTTTGGGACCATCGGGCGTAGCTACCCTTCTGCAAGGCTGCCTAGGGGCCAGGCTGCCTCTGCACCTCTCCTGCTCATCCCTGCCTTCTGCCAGGTGAGCCTTGGGCGGCTCTGGAGCAGGGATGTGGCACTTTAGGACAGAAGGTTGTACCAGTAATGAAAGGTCTGTTCTGTGGGCTGCACCCAAATCCCACCGTTCAGAGCTATCAGGGCACACTGCACCCCTTCCCCAGCTTCACTCCTGCAAGCTAGCTATTTCTCCTCTTTGGTGGACTGGGAATGGCCGTGTTTACCCACGATGAAACCTGAGTCACTGCAGCTTTCCCAAAGGCTTCTACTGGAAAAGTCCCAGAGTGCTCCCTGCTGCAGGGGACAGTGGGGTAAGGCCTGTGCAGTGTGGGGCCCTGCAGTCAGGCACTGTGGGGCTTATGCTGGGCACTGCAGCCCAGGAGCTGGGCCTCCTGGCAGGGAGCACACAGAGGGGCACAGCTTGCTGCTTTGGGGTGACACGGCATGCTGCATGTGCTGCTGTAAAATCAGAGCCCTTCTGGTTTCCGGAAACAATGTATTTTCATTTTGATTCAATTTCTCAATTGATTCAAATGTAGATGTCTGCAGTATGAGAAGTCAGTGCTTTAATATCCACAGGAACAATACCTCCGCCCTCAGCAATGAGTGCTAACAACGAAGCACTCATTTGGCTATATAGTTTTTTAAAGTATTATCAATGAGGCATGTGAGAACATTTCCCCAGCTGGAGCTGAGCACTTCCACGTGCTCACTGAACTGGGGACCATGTCATTAATGCGATGCTTCAGGACTGACTGGAGATCCAGAAGAAATGGTCCTGACTTAAGCAAGCCATCACATTTCTCTTAATCGTTACTACTCCATCATCTTTTTTTTTCTTTTGCTTCCTTCTTATTCATGCTTAAATGAGAAACATCTGTTTTCATTTTTCACATTGTTCTGTTATGAGAGTAACAATATTAAACGTGTTTTTTCCTGCACTGTGAAAGAATAAATTAATGCTAAGTTTTGTGAAGTGCTTTTAAAACACCAAAGCAAAACATCTGTTTCAGCTGCAGGTCATTATGGAAAAATCCTACTCTGTGTGTAGTGCAAAATTGCCAAAAAATTTATCAACCTAAGCACATTTCCTCACCTGTCCTTTACTATAGCAATTGAAGATGGCCAGAGGACAGTAACACTTGTCTTTGGGGATGGAGCAGTTGCACGTGATCGCTGCTGTGACCCTCAGCAATCCTTGTGATGATGGATCCCGCTCTGATGTGGTGGTGCCCCGAGGTTGCCCCATAGCATCAGGCTGAGTGTCTCCATGAGGCTGTTTCAGTCAGGCTGGTGCTGTGCAGGACTGCCTGATACCCTGTGAGCAATACCCTTCTGTTGAAAACAGCCCCCTCAAGTCATTTGAGGTTCGAAGGTTGTTTGTAGGGCATGTGGCTTGAAGAAAGTTCAGTAGGCAAATCTACTGCCTTGGTGAACTGAGATGTCTTGTTGTAGCAAAGCCCAAAAGTAGATGTCTGTGTTCCTTTGTTGATAATGATCTCCTTTGTAAAGCACTTTGAGGTCTACACATGAAAAGGCAACAAGTACCTTAGAGCTTGGCTATTAATAAATAAAACAATGACTATTAGAAAAAACGAGTGCAGTCACTGAATTATGTAGGAAGAGCCTGGCCTTTTGGGCAGGTCCTGGCAGGTAGGTAATCGCTTACTCCTACAGGAGCCTGGGTCCACCCTCATTTCCCTCTGTCTTTAATTACAAGGTCCAGATCCTTCCTAAGTATAAAGGAGGTGCTCAGCATCTGGCAGGAATGATCTTCAAAGCTGCGCAGGGATTTTCCAGCATTTTAAAAGGAAATAATTTTTTTGTTCTTGCAATCTCCTAAAGCAGCCCCGTGCTCACACCTCCATGGTGCAAACGGAGGTGCTGGTTTGGGGTCTCTAGCAGCCCTGTGTGCTTTTTGTAAACTGTTCTGGCTCCTGTTTCATTTAAACGTGGAGTTTTTGAGACAAGAGCCTGTGTGTACCACGCTGCACTGGGTCTGTTCACCTGCAGCCTTCCCAACCCCCAGCGTACGAGCATGATTTCCTTTCTGCACTGCTCTGTCACAGCTTGGCAACTTTCCCAAGACAATCCATACCAGAAAGGAGAATATGGCTGCAGAGACGGGAGCAATGCTGATGGAACAGCTTCATTTAAATGCCGTGGAATGTTGAGATGTGAGACATAACTGAAAGCAAATCACAGCCCCTAATCTCTACCATCAGTTCTTCTGTTTGCCTTCACCGCCAGCAGCACCTAATAGCCCCTGACTGTCTCCACTCACGTCTCCATCTTCTTCAAGAAGCTGCCTGTGGCAGAATGCACAAGCAGCTTGGCAAGCAGTTCGGGGGGCAGCCATTCTATTTATTTATTTATTTTCTCCTAATTCCTCGTGATCCTCATGAGCATTTCCCCACTGATATGCCTGTGGCATCACTAGGTGTTTAATGAGAGTGATGCCTGAGTGTTACTGTTTTTATAGCTCATTTTGTTTTGACAGCGCTTTGGTTTTGTGGCAGTTTATGGTGGGTGTGCAGACTTCTTCCTACACCCAGCTTTAGGATTTGTAGAAATATTTATCACTGAGGTATTGTCATAAAATCTGCCATAATGGTTTGTCAACATGTATTATTTTTAAGTGTGATGTGTGTTCAACAGCACAGAAGTCTAATAACCAATTAATGATTTGAGCGCGTTTCTTTTTCAGTTTAAATGAAACGTCGGTGGCCTGCTAATGGCCACGTTCAGGCAGAAGTTAAGTGCAGTTCTGCACTGGACAATCCTGTTGGGCTTCGTTTAGCTGCTCTGAAACCAGTGTTCACTCCACAGGTTGTGGGTCACTGTCTCATTTCTCTTCTCCCTTGCATCCAGAATCTTGACCATTTTCTGTTGTGCTCGGAGAGAAAATGCCGGCATTGTATCTGCAGGACGCAAGGCTGCTACAATTGTAAGCCTTGGACAGATGCGTGCAGTGTCATTTTACTGGCTGAGTTTAGTCTGCATGATGGCTGTGCTTCACTCCTTTCTTTACTGATTAAATTAAATGGATGTAATTTTTGTGTACAGCTCATAGCATAATTCGTGGGAATACACTGTCTTCATCTACAGTGTCCTGTGGAAGATCAGCACTGAGCAGTGCCTTTATTTAACAGCTGTCTATGCAAGGAAAATACTGATATTTTTTACAGAGTAACTAATATCTATGAAGCTGTAATTTTTATATTATCTTCCAAGTGATTTTATCTGGGTTAGGATGCCAGTGCTTCCTTGCAAAGCGTACACCGTGTGACTCAGAAGGGGAGCGAGCAGCACCTCGTTGCAGCCCCACGCCTCCCGCTGACCCGCAGCAGTGCTGCCCAGCCCAGCCTGAGGCTGCCCGCAGTGCAGGCCTGCAGATCTGTGCCGCTGCTCCCAGCGCTGTGCAGCCCCAGGAGCAAGCGGTGCTGTCTGCTTGTCCTTGTATACACAGCTACTGTTTCAAATGTTCTTATCCTGGCTTCCAACATCTCTACTTTTATGTCCTTGTTTACATTTAATAGCAGTTACGGTGGTTAACTGGCTTTATTTTGGAAACCTTGACATTTCTCTTGCCAGTACTGAAGCTGTGAAGATCTGAAACAAAGACGTGCCTTTTTACTCTGTTCCTTCTGATAGGTTTTGTCATTTGGCAACTGTTGTTCTGTTAGACTTCGCAGAATTTGGACAGGATTCTGATCTCCTACAAAGTGACACACGCATTTATTAGAATGCAGGAGCAGGTTTGGGGCCTTTTTTCTGATACACCATGCTGGGTGCCGTGCATGAGAAATTAGAGTCTGTCTGTTGTTATGTGACCTAGCAGCTGCGGGAACTTCTAGGGCTTCTAAATAGTGAAATGAGAATCAAAATAGTATTTCCTTAAAGGAGAATGGAAAGAGATCCAGGCCACCCTTCTGCAGGTCTCCTGGGCTCCAGAAGAGAAGGATTAAACCTGGGCCAAGCCAGCCCTTATACACTTGTAGTTCCGCTGAGGTAAAACAAAAAAATAAGGAGAAATTTGGGATTATTTCTACAGACTCTTTCAATATAGTTCTTACTTTCATAGTTTCTCTTGAAACCTAGCCAGGTGTTTAAAAAAAAAAAAAGAAGAAGAAGAAGAAAGAAAGAACTGTAATTTCTAAACTAAATGAAACATGGGACTTGGGATTTGTTCACTCACTGTGTCGAGGGTGTACTTTTGAAACTTGTGTGAAAGAAAGGATCCCATGGTTTGGATGGCACTGCAGTTGACATTGAAGTGTACTTCATTTTGTTTGGTTGTTTTTCCTTTTTGGTGCACAGGTAATTGCTTACAATCACTTACATTGCCAAATAAGCAGTGGGGAACTCCCCAAGCCATTTAATTTTCCTGCTTCTGCCGGGAAATGGGATTTGTTCCATCAGCCACCCTGCAAGCGCAGTGTCCTCACCCGACTCAGAGCAGGAGGACTGCCAAGTGCTGGGGGGCTAGCGAGCCCTGTCCTCCTGCCCAGCAAAACTGCTCCTATGCTACCCTTAGGGTTTTATTACCTGGCCATTGTCTGCCCTCTGGGCTTCCTGGGAGAGCCCCAGCTGGGATGTTGATCCTCAGAAAACTACTCTGTTCCCCCTAATGCCCATGTATGTCTGTATTGCCTTCACTGCTTAGCGTCTGTCCTCAGGGCACCCCTATACCTGTCCAATAGAGCCATATGGCCTGGCGCTGGGCTTTAGCTCTGCCTGTACACATGCCATACCTGCCCAGCCCTGCACAGCACCATCTGGCCATGCAGTGACATGTTCTCTGTGCCTCCAGCCCAGTTCCTCCACCTGGCCCCGTGCTGCCATCTGCAAGCTCTCTGGTCACTTCACCGGCTCCTCCATGTTTGGGAGGCTGCAGCTCCAAGCTGAGATCTTCTTGATTCTGTTAACCCAGAGGAGCAGCAGCACTCCTTCCCAGCACTAGAGTCTGTTTCTAAAATGTAGGGCCTGAGTGGGCCACCCCAAATGGCTTGAGAGACCTGAGAGATGTGTTGGCCGTCCCAGGGAAGGTGAGGAACAGGTGGGGACATGGCCTTGATCTGTACTTTGTGCTGCTGTTCTTATTCCTCCTCAGCTACAGACTCAGTATGCTCATGTGGCATGTCCTCAAACATATCCCGTGCCACCTGCATACAAAAACCAAACTAGCAGGCAAACCAAGCGTGTCCAGTGAAAATTTGAGCAGGAACCCTGGCTCCCCCAGCCAGTCAGCATTTCCCCATCTGGAGCTGCCTGGAAGCTCCTGCCTCTTGCCCTTCCCCACACCTGTGGTTGCCTTTGGCATCAGTGTTGGGCTGAGGAGAAGAGCTGGGAGATACCCAGCGTTTCTGCAGCTGCTTGCTGTGAAGCAACCCCACTGCTGTCCCAGCAGGCTCTCAGGCCACTGCTTGTCTTCCTCAGCCCAGGAGTTCAATTGGGTCAGCTCCTGCTGGCCAGGGTCTAGCAATGAAATGAGCGCTCATTGTGTCCTTTTTTCTTTATACAGGATGAAATAAAGAGCAATGATGAAAGTGATTGTATAAAATTCATGCTTAGTGAGTACCCATTGTCTTAAATTAATCCTAATAAGACAGTTTTTCCCAGCACGTGCAGTTTTAACAGTCACTGTGAGAAGCTGTTCTCCCTAATACACTATCACAAACGCGATGACACCATCCTCTTTTAGAGTGTGTAATTGGTAAAATGTTACAAAAATGTGGTTATTGCTTCTTCACAAATGGGATGCTTTTAAAAGTACTCTCAGTCTTACGCTATTTGGGCTCAATGACTTGCTGATTAAGATTTCTACATGAAATTTTAAACCACTGTTACCTCACTGGTTCTTATAAAAGTTCAAAATAGGGATCTTCTTTTGAGCAGAGTAAGTAAAAACATTTCTCCCGTTTTAAAGCAGAATGTGAACATTGTAACTCAAAGCTGAAGGTATGTGTGAGTGACATAACTTCTTATGGAAGAATTTGTATATGTTTGGGATGGAATTTGAGGGAGACATCGATATAATAACAGACAGATTGCAGAGACAGTGTACATATACAGCTGCATTTCTTGAAATTCCTAAAGTGAAACTACTCTGCTAACTGTTGCGCTCTTACAGGTAGCCCATTCTTACTCTGTCAGTTGCCTGTATGGTCTAACTAAAAATACCCTTCCAGTGCCTTACCTGAGCCCGTTTCCACACACTGACCTACGAACACACTGTTGGGAACCAGAGCCAAGTGCTGTGAAACTGGGACATGCTGTAAAATGAGCGTGACTGTTCCTCTGCATTTCTTCATTCTTTCTTTTGCCTGAGAAAGTTCTGCTCAGCTTGCACTCCAAAATACTGAAATAACTATTTTACAATTACTTTAAATATGTAGATTTCTATTACTAGGAAAATTAGTGCTGGAATTCTCTTTCTTTGAGCCTTGTTGAAAGCTCATTAAAGTCTTTGCAGCTATTTCACTGAGCTTATAATAAGACATTTTATGTTCCTATGAGCTTCGTACTAAAAGAAGCGTTATATTACAAGTTCAGTCTGTAAATCCCAAACCTAAGACAATATTTCTCGAATGGGATGATGGCAAGGGAACTGCTGAACAAATAATTCATCTGAGAACACAGGCAGGACGCGATCTGGAAATACTGGATGAACAAGAGAGAAGCAGAAGTTTAAATGTAACTTTGATCATTACACTGAAGATACTTTCTGGCAGATGAGATGCAAAGGATGTGGCCAAGCTGGGAAACAGGGTGGTGCTTCTCTTGTTTTCATAGAGAGGCAGGGAGGCTGGGAAGAAAAAAGTTGCTGGGTAATGAATCTTGCATTGTAATAACCCCACGTTTTAACTCGCTCTTTTCATTTTTGACATTAATTTTGTTCTACAAGAGGAAACTTTATGTTCCAATGACCAAGCTGAGATATGAGATACACAAACCAGCCATGCCATATGCTGATTCTGTGCAACCACAGAATTTGATAAATAACTTTTCAAAATTGGGTGATAACTCTTAGCCTGACAAAAACTATCACAGTTTTATATATTTTTTCCTCCTTTTCAGGATTCAATTACAAAGATGTCCGTTTTCATGCCCTGAAGATATATGCTTATCTATACAGCACAATATAAACTAAAAAAAGCTTGTGTAGCTTTTTAAGCTGTATCTCTGATGTTACAAAGCTCGGCTATATTCATAATTAATTGTCTTGATCAAACCCAAACTTCTTACAATTAAGAAACAAGGAGAAGGTATGGCATATCAAACAGACTTTCTGCTGCTGTGATCTTATCTAAAGACAAAATAAGTTCCTTGGTACTTTCACATTAATAATAATAAAGGGTTTTTTTATTTTCTTTACTTCTTTAAATACTACTGTTATTATGTCTTCCCATGCACAAACCTCTGGAGCTCTACAGATGATGACGAAGATTTATGTAATTGTTTGAGTCAAGCATAAGGACAAGAGGGTGTATGTCCGTCTGAGTTAAGGCGAGAAATCACAATCACTGGTGTAGGAGCTGCGGGGCAGGACAGCAGGAAGCTGTGTGGAAAAGAAGGTGGTATGAAATCCTGGCTGGTGTGTAGTGACACCCTGGCAATGCCAATGACAACTGAGAGATCCTGTCTGTTGTTCATTTTTTAATATATGGCACTTGTTTTTAGAGGCTGCAGTTTCTGGTGAAATCATCCTTACTTGGACTCTTGTCCTCACTGCTCTCTGGCCAGGTGACTCTGAAGTGCAGAAATGGTGGATATTGCTTGCCAATAACAAACCAAAGCTTGTCCTCCCTGTGAGGGTGTCGAAATGGTGATCAGCTGAAGGAGGTGGCCTTTCCCCTTTGTGCTACCTCTGTCCAACACTGTGACCTGTACAAGTCACAAATACAGATTTGGAGCGTGGCTAAAAGGGATCATTGCCACAAACTCCCCATGCTAAAATTGCTCAGGACTCATGGCACCATGGGTGTGACTAAGGAGAGGGAGAGGTGGGGTGTGACACAGCTGGGAGGCTGTAACGTGGCACCCAACAACCCAGTGCAATTTCCTTCTCCTCAGCAATGCTTTGCTTGTGTAGGGTGCTCATGTTGAAGGTCAGACGCAAGGTCAGTGGTGGTAGGAGCTGCACTCTCTTATGCCCTTTCCTCTGCAGGGATACATTAAGGTTACTAGAGGGACACCTCAGACAAGGAACTTGAAATTACTCCATCTTCTCTCTGTATGCTATTTTGGCATTGTAATGTGAACTAGATCATCAGACTGGTCAGCACAACTGTGATAATGTATTCCTATTGCATCTAGGTCCTTTCCATTATCTGCTGAAGGCCAGTTTATTGCTGCAGCTTTTCTCCTATCCCACTGAATTATAATTCATCAACAGACTCAGGAAGAAATTTGTTACTATTTTTTTGTTCATAGCATATTTTCTTATATTAATACTTCCTGTGCATGATACAAATGGCAACCCTCCAAGGCAATACATTGTTGTTTTTAAGAAGGTCAATGCTATAATATACAGTGGTATTTTCCTGCTCAGCCTTCTTATGATCTTTGAATTCTGTGAGACTTCAGCTCAGTAACTCAGACGTGAGAAAAGAGATGTCAGTTCCTCCTGAGATGGATAAGAATAATGCAAGATAAAAGAAAAAAAAAAAAAAAAGCATAAAGACCAAGGTTAATTTGGTCTATTGATAATCAATCCAGGATTTGTTAACTAATAATGTTTAGTATGTGGTACCTGAGGAACAACTAGGAATGGAGTCTTGTGTGCCAGGCAGCCAGCACTGCCCCAGCAGCTGCTGCTCCTCTGACCAGATGACAATAACACTCCTTACTGATGCGAGACTGAAAACAGGAGGCAGCTGTGGGAGGCTGCACCCAGAGTCGGTGCCCTTGTGACAAAAGCTGTTTTGTAATTGCAGCAGTAGGCTCAGCTAAAGGAGGTCTGAGCAGCAGATACTGTGCTTCCATGCTGCTGCTTATGGACAGAAACCTAGAATCAGAAAACACTGGCAGTTGTCTTTATTATTTAATGTGGGAAATATTTTCCTACATGGGAGATTTAAAAGGGTATGGCAGTTCTGAAGGCAATTCACAGTGGCAAGCAGTACTGCTTCCCTAGACAGAGTCTCCAAATGTTGTACCTCAGGACTAACCTTACCTTGGGATTCAGTCTGGAGAGTGAAAGGCTTTAATAACATGTAACTTCACCTATACATTCTTACTGCCCTCTTACTTTTTTATTGGCAATTCTAAAAGTTTTATTGATACTGACAAGGATGACTAGAATATCTTGATTTATAGCAGGAGAAAAAGATATGTTATGAATAGATTCTTTTTTTCTGTCAGAAAAAGACAAGACTAGACAGTCCTCTTTAATTAACGTTGACAACTATTTCAAAAGAGCCTGTGGAAGAAGCAAGCCAACAGAACATGAATCAACAGCTCAAACAAAAAAAAAGTTAAATCATTTTTCTTCTTTCAATTTTTACAGTGTTGAAGTAAATCAAACTGCTCCAATTAATTCTTCTATTAGTTACTAGTTCTTCTAAAATACCTGTAGAAATATGCTAATTACTCTTTGTAGAAACAACCAGTATATTGAGTTCCAAATTCTTTTCTATGTTGGTGGAATGAGTAGTATATTTTTATAAGAAAGGAAAGGAACTGGAGGGATCTCTGTAGGATGAAAAGAAAAGCTGTGCAGCAAGGTGAGCACTAGCACACAGACCTTTCACATGATGTATCTGGGGCCTTGATTTGTACTTGTGAGGGACTCAGGATGATGGCAAGATAGTTTTGTAGGCAGAGGTTATGATGCTTTTTTAAAACAATAATCTTAGCTAAGAAAACAAAGCATTAAATCTCAAATACTTCAAGAAGTTCTCTACTTTATGACCTCATTGTAGTGAATTGAATAGAAGATGCCACCTTTTCCTATAAACTCATTTTTTGTCTGAAATTCTGATATTGAGGATCATTGCAATTTTGGAAGTGTTATGGATGATAACTTTTCTTTTTTACTAAAGGTCGCAGCATGAAGATGAAATCAGTGTGAGTGGAGAGGGGAATTGCATGAGATTATAGCAGTGTACCCATTACACGAGTGTGTTGCTTTTTTGAAGATCTATTCTACAACTCTGTAATGTACTGTATTACTATGTAATGTAATATTTTCTGTTTTTGTGTTGGTTCCTATATACAAGGTAAGCACAGTATTTTGGTAGTGAAAGAAATGTGTAAACTGAAAAAGAATTTTTCAGAGTGATGCATGTAGCGGCTATATTTCTATGGTGAAGCTTTTTGCATAGAATTAATGAAGTGCTTGGGGTCCTAGGGAATAAAAGGTGCTATATAAATGTAAGAAATCATCATTAAAAAGTTTTTCCCTCCAGGCATTTGGGATTTTGCAGGGTTTCAAGGAGGCATTTGCAGTCTTCTTTCATTCAAAATGCTCTAGCTTAGACCTGCTCCAACTCTCTCTCTGCAACGTCATCTACAAAAATGTTTATATGAAGAAACAGTTTCTGAATTGGTTTCAATTAATCATATTTCGCTGCTAACATGAAAGAGTCTGCTTTGGCATAAGCTTTTTATAACCATTTTGAAGACCAAAAGGAACTAGGTAGCAATCTTTCCTCAAGAGGTTTTCATTTGCTGTTTTAACCATTATTAGACCTTGTCTGCACTGGTGGAGGAATAACAGAGGTTCACAGACAGGACACGTGGGTACAAAAAGCCTACTGCGCGCTATAGGGATTACAGTTCAAGAATTATATCTTATGGGCCTTTGTGGCTGCGCACGTTTGTGAACTGATCTTAGAATGCCTTGTTGGAGGCTTTCCCTTTCATCCCAAATTAGACTGATTGGTTTTGTATGCATATATCTCTGTATATTTCTAAACTCTTTTTTTAACCCAGCATGCAACATTTAAGATAATCTAGTACTTTCCACATATTATAAGTGTAAGTGGCAATGCTGGCAGAATCAGAAATCAAATCATTTGTGAGACGACTGGACATAGACTTAATAACTGTCATTTTGAGGAAATTGTGAACTTATGTGCACCATGAATTCACACCAAATGTAGATCTACAGTGTGTGGATCATAAGTATTTTTATAGAGTTCAGTACTGTTAACAGAATTGGAATTTTTTGATCACTAAGTTGAGACACTAAATAAAATGCTAAGTATCTTTAAGCTCTTAAAATTGTGAGATTTGGCAGCATTGAAGTTTAGATTTCCTTATGCTATCCATTTTACTTATTTACATATGAAGTTAAAGTATTACATATGAAGTTAAAAACATCTTCTGTAATAGTTTCATAGAATTTGGTATTTTCCTTCAGCTACTTGTTACAGAATTGAAGCAGGAATTGTTGTTGCTTACTAATTAACTGGTAGGGGACAATAGGAGTGAGTGAGTGTGATTAACTTAAAATAATTGGGTACAATAATATATATGATATTTAGCAAGAAGTATAGAGCCAGTATCAATACAATATTTGCTTTTTTGTGCTTTTATTTGCATTTTGGTTAGCGTGGAGCACCTATTAACAAGAACCTTGGAAGAAATCTGTGGGTTGCGTGGGATGTTTCTTATGCTAAGGAACAGTGGAGAACTATCCATACATGCTCCAAAATATCAGAACTTGATTTTATAAATGTATCTTTTCAGAAAACAAGCTTAATTCTCAGAAGAGTCACATTAGCACTCATTAGGGGACTGAGCGCTTCAGGGTACTGTTAATGAAATTCATTGCCTTTTGCCTGTGGGCTATCAGTTTGAATTCAGTTGAACTCAGCGGAGATTTAAAATTGTTCTATTTAATGGCCTTTTAGTCATCTCTAATGAGATGAGTTTGGTGGCTCTCAGTCCCATAATGTAAACCATTTGCTCTGCCTTCTCCTAACTGGCAAGCTCCAGAGAAAGCCAGAAGTTTAATGCGTTCTGGGGAAAGATTCATATGTTACCACAAAAGAGCAAACCAAAGAAAAGAAAAGGTCTTGGTGCATGCTAGTTACATGAGCACTAACAAACACGTTTGTAAATGTAGAATCTGCAGTCATATATGAAGTCTGTAAATTAGCAAATTAGCACAGAATGCAGTGTGACAAGGGCTCCCCAAGGGGTTACCTACACCTATACGTAAAATCACACCAGTGCATTAAATGTTTAAATGTCTCTGGAATTCCTGTCAGATAAGTATATAGATAGGATCAGAACAGCTATCTGGATAGTAACTGCAGTTATGGAAAATGATGCAAAAAAATTGATTTCTTAATGTGCCTCCATTACTTCTCAGTAGTTAAATGCTTCCCATCTATTTGTACAGATATTTAGCTCAGTTTTTTTAAAAAAATGGGAGTGATGTTTTCAGAACCCTCTGGAGAATACGTATCAGTTTAATTTATCCATGCTGTAGTGAAACTTTTCCTAATGTCTAACCTTAATTTCTTTTAGTGCAGCTTGAAACTGTTACTTTTTGTTCTTAGCTGGATGGATTTAGTGTAGTCCTCTATTCTCTAGACTAAGAAATCTAAATCATTCCTATTTTCAGTTTGGGTTACATTTTTCAAAAATTCTGATTGGTTGGTTGGTGCTTTTCCCCCTCCTGTTCTTTTCTTCTATAGGTGCTTTTTGAAAGATACATTTTTTGAAACAGAGAGGCCCAAACGGAACACAGTATTCCAGCCAAAGATTTACCAGAGTTAAATCTAAGGAGAAATTCTTTGTATGTCTTAGATATGACAGTTCTGTTCACACATCTCCTTGTACTGCAGCTTTTTTTCACAAGTGTGACATCATGGACGCGTGTTCTGTTTGTGATTCACTGTGGTCCACGGCCCCTGTTCTGGAGCCATGGTGCTTATTCATCTGTTCCTAGCCGTGCAATCGTGCAATTGTTGTTTTCCCACTTGAATTGACAGAAATTGACAGTTGCATCCTATTTCTGCAATCAAGATCATTTTGAATCCTATTTTTGCTCAGCAACATCCTTACAGCTCTGCCATTTTGTTACTGTTGGCAAATCATAGAATCATGTAATATCCTTAGTTTGGAAGGGACCCAACTCTACTCCATTACTCATGTAATTAGAGATCCAGGACACGTCCATGCCCAAGGAACTGCATTTGCTATATTCTCTTGTTATTCACAGAGAAGCACTGCCAACTACTTTTTGAGTAGTTTTGTACCACTGCAGTCTTTTCATTCTGTTCAGACTTCTTTTACTTGCTCAGTTATTGAGTTCTGAGTCACTGTCAAAAGCCTTACTGAAGTCAAGCCACAACAGACCTGCCGCTATTCCCACCTGCGGTCCATTATACTGTCATCAAATGGAATGAGTTTGGCTCTGTATGATTTTCTTGACAAATCCACGTTGGCTGTAACTTATCACTTCATTAGCTACCATGTACTTAAAGATGTGTGATTATCTGCCTCAGTACTTTTCCTGGCTCTTCCTACACTCCCCTTGGAATTGCACGTGCTATGCATTCTCTTTTCCCCTCTTCTGAAGCACCAGTTGTCTTCACGAGCTCTCAGTGACAATTGCTCACACCTCTGAAGTCACCTTATCACCTTCTCACTCTAGCGTGAAATCCTTTGGGCCTAGCAAATCTAAAGGAAATCTAATTTATCAAAGCAGTCCCTAATTTACCAATTTGTCTCCCTTGGATCCCTGCCCTTTTGAACCGGAGTTTGCCATCACAGCCATTAATCTGAAGCGGCCACCTCCGCGTTTTCTCCTCTCCCCTCGCAGCTGCTTTGCTCTGTGTTTCCTGCTCCGCTCTCTCATTGCCCTGTCACATCGTTTGCCAGCCGCTGCTTGTTGCAGGACTGCCTCTTTTGTGCAGCTCCTTCAGCGTTTGACCTAGTTTTCCACTTTCTGTGGGAAAGGCACCGCTAAGCAGCAGGCGCTTCGACTTCCCGCTCCCCCGTCACCGGGGAGCCCGGCGCAGGTGAGCGGAGGCCACGCAGGGGCGGGAGGCGGCCGCGTTCGGCGTTTCGCCTTTTGAAGAGAGCTGTTAGGAGTTTCTCCTCACGCCCACAGAAGGCATTTCCCGCTTGCGCTCACAGCGCTGCCGGGGACAACCCGAGCCCGGCGGCGCGGCGGAAGCGGCGCGGCGCTAACGGCCCCGCTCGCGCCGGCGGCGGAAGGCGAGCGAGGTCGCGACCCCGCACCTCACTGCGGGAGGGGGCAGCGCCGAACC
>JAOWBP010004015.1:2542404-2609902 GCA_028571105.1 Tragopan temminckii
GGAGTTTTGCCCGCTGCCGCCTTTTGCCGACCGCCCCTCCGCGACCAATCCCGGCTCTCGGCGGAAACCGCGGCCGCGGCCAATGGGAAGGCGGGCCGCGGGGAGGCGCGCTGCTATTGGTCGGCGGCGGGGAAGGCGGGCTGCGCGCCTGCAGGTCTGGTCCGCTCCGCTCCGCGCCGTCCTGCGGCCGCGGGGCCGCCCTCGGATCTGCCGGAGCGGGGAGCGAGGTGTGTGGCGGCGGGGCCCTGCTGGGCCGCCCGTGTGGGCCGCAGTGTCTGCGGGGTAACAGCCCGTGTAAATCTTGTTCTGTGTGTGGGGTTATTGCGAAATAATTGCCAGCCCGGGGTAGGTCTGGTTCTCTTCCGATCTGCCTGCAATTCAGCTCAATTATTCGGAAGTCCGTGAAGCTCTGCATGTACGTTGTTGTTCGTGTGGGGTTTGGTTTCGTTTTGTTTTGTTTTTTTTTGTCTTTTATCCAGACTTTTGGTCGTTATTTTGAGGTGAAAACTAAACGTTGCTTTTATTAAAGACTGGCTCTTCTGCATTTGAACACAAATAACTTCATCCCTCGGTGAAGAACAGGAAACCCTGGCGCTGCCGAGGTTCCCAGGGCAGCGCTGCCATTCGGCCGCCGCCTCACAGCACGCACAGAACTTCAAAGCAGAAACAGGTTCCGCTGCCTTTACCGAGCTGCGTGGTCTCCTGTTACACGGTTTCGAAAGAGGGTGCCCAGATATGTTGCTAAGCTGCTTTTGTGCTTTTTGTGGCACGGGTTATTTTTTCCCTGCAGTTCTAATTGGCACCTTCTGCTCTGTTCTGGTGCTTCTCGTAACAAAGCAGAGCAGCAGCTTTTGCTCAGAGGTTTTGCTCAGTTAAATACAGTAAGGCTTAACAGTTTAGGATAAGGGTGAGGGTATTTAAGAGCAGATTGTAGCAAACATGAATTAAGTGAGGGATAATGACAAAATAACGACAAATTCTGCTCTCTTTTATCCATGTAATCTTCTAGAAGTTAGAAGCGTTATGTAAGTGTTCATTCGAGCAGGACTGTCCTGCTGCTAGCAACAGGCACTGCCATTTTCAGTTAACCTGGTGGGACAGTGTTGCCTGCTGAGCATTCCATTGCACCGTATTACCATAACTTTCAAATTAATATTTGCAAAAGATTTGGTGATTATGTATGAGCTCAGCTCTGCTGCCTCGTGGCCAGAATTGCAGCCTGCCTCTTGCCCTGTCTGCTTTTGTGCTATGGGAATCTACGTACTGAACCATCACCCCTTCTATGAAGCTTCCATTCTTGGCATTTCTGTTGGCAATATCGATACTATTTTTCTCACTACCACTTCGCTTGCATTCGTGGGCAGTGAGAAATCCCTTTCATTTTATCTTCTAAAATAGATTCTACATAGCTGTGGTTTCTTTCTCTGTTGTATCTCTATTTTCTTCCTTCCAGCACCTAAAAACCTTTTCATTTAGACCCTCATCATTTATCTGCATTGATCACTTGTTCCTTTCCATTTTCTTCTTTCCTATAGGTGTAAATGCGTTGTGCTCCCTTGTGCTGTCTTTCCATTTTTTCTGCTTCTCCTTTATGTCCAATTTACTAGTATTTCTTTCACAAGCATATCTGCACTTGCAATATAATGTAACACTGTCTCTTATTTTACTGTCCTACTCTTCTTAGTCTGCCAGAAATGCAAACCTTAATGCTCACCTTCATTTATCTCTAAAAACACTTTTTATGTTCTAGCTTCTCATCTGCTTAAGGGAGAAGTTCAGTCAAGCTGGCTGTGACTCTCATAAAAATATCTTCCCAAAATTCACCCCTTCACCAGTGTCTTTCTTCATGTACATCTTAACAAAAAAATAATAGATTATGTATACCGTTTTCACTCAATTTCCTTAATCCTTGCTGAAGTATCTCTAGCTAATTTTCCTTTTATTTAGAATGACTGTAAGATACGTAAAAACGGCTTCTGTGCCTTTGCTACAGCATGAGAAATGCTCCTTTTATGCTGGCTTGGGAAAGCAGAAATCCCTTTTCTTCTCTGCTGTTGGGGCAGAGAAGCCTCCATCTTCCCATTCAACGCTGAATTTCCACTTCTAACAGTGTACTAAGGCAGAGCCTCTCAGAACAAAAGAGAAGAAATTGCATCAGCCAAATATGACAAACAAAGCAGCATGTCTAATGCTCTACAAGTCAAACTGCTGAACTGTCTCCTCTTTGTGGCTTAATCTCTAGGTTGGATCTGTGGGATGAGAAACCAAATGACAAGCCAGGCCCAAGAAGAACGTTGCTTAAGGCTGACAAGCAGTTGCCAAAGCCAACCTCTGGGAGCTCTCCAAGAAAGGATCAAAACTTTACTGTGAGATTGCATCTACTGCTGCCAGAATCTGCAGGTGAATCAATTTTTTCGTTCTTGTTGTTGACAGAGCTAAAATAGACTGTGTTGATGCCAGAACATAGCTATTAACCTTTTCTTAGGTCAGTTAAGCTAGCATAAGTCTCCTTGTACTTGTACTGTGCTTCAGTCTCAAAGAAAAGATCTCAAAAAGATAACTGAGGAATGTTTCCAGCACAGACAGAGGTAGGAGATCCTTACATCCCACTAGTGCCAAAAGTATTTACTCATAAATTAGAACCTTAGAGTGAGAAATTAGAAACTACTTAGTATACTACTAGTATATTACAAGTTGTTACTGCCCTGACAACACATATGCACACCAGTATGTACATTTTAATGTTAATATAGGCTGTTGAATATGTTATTCAGTCTTCATTAGCCTAAATGTCATGTTTCTTAACTTGATTTCTCTTATTGTCAAGCAACATGATTCTATGGCAGAATTTTCTCTCTTTAGCACCAGGTTGAGACAAATCTCTTCATGCTATTGTGCCCTTTAGGAATACTGTCAAATTCAATCATTCAGGACTCATGAGTCTTGCACTAACACGAAGAGATTGATTTGAAAACCATGGGACTACATTTTTTCTTTCTGTTTTTCATTTTCCATTTCCATACTTAACCATTTTACATGAAAGCTGAGATTGCCAGCTTTGCTCTCACATGCAAATGAGTATTTTGTGATGCTAGGGAGCCCTAGAATAATGCGCTTGGACGTGGCAATGACTGCCTATGCCAGTATTTTCTGATCAGTTAGAACTATCTAAAATGTCAAGAAGTATTGTGGTGTCAGAAAATATACTAGAGTATATCAGCTTTTACAGCCTATTTAGAGGGAGTTAAAAATAGACATAAAAATTACCCCAGGCAAAGATGCAGAGGAATTCTTGACCTTTCATAAACTAGGTCCCATTCGAATAAATTACGTTTTAATAAGGTTGGTAAAAGACATATACCTAAGAATAAGTAATTGAAAGTTATCCTACACAATGGAAAAGTTTGAAGAGGGCCAGTAAGTCAACTGGCAAGTAACTGAAGGGTCCGTGCAAACCATGTTGCATAGACAGAGCGCAGATGTTAGTGGTGGCAATTTTTACGTGCATGTAGAAATCATGAAGGTGATTCAAGCATAATGTGCTCTGCAAGATGGATATCAGAAAAATGAAATGATTACAGAAAAGACCTCTCAAAGAAAATGCTGTGTAATTGAAGAACTAAAAATCTTAATTTAACTACTGAACCAAAAAGATTGAAAGTTGAATTTACAGCAGTGTATACATAAATGCACAGAAAGAAATACTGAATGTTAGGGCCCTTTAAATCTACCAAAAAGCGGTGTGGGAGGAAGTAATGCCTGGTAGGTGGAATCGAGGAAGTTCAAGTGGTGTTGTCTATCAGTACTCAATTCAGTACCGCTAACAACAATTAGCTCTTGGGGAAAAAAAAAAAAACAGATAAGAGCTGTGGTGGATTTCTTGGCTCTTAATGTCTTCATCTTTGCTATATTTCATAAATAAATTTCTATATTTACAAGCTCTCCATGAACTCAATAAATATTTTTTTCTTACTGCTGCCCCACATCTGTCTTTCCTTTCTTTGTATGCCTTTTCCATCTTTAATTATCCTGTCCCACTTGCTCAGCACTGCGCTGTGGGATGGGAAAGAAAAACTGTAGGTAAAGGGGAGATGACTGCACCCACTTTTTGTCTCAGATTACTCAGTATCTCTCAGAGCACTTCAAGGAGAGTCTCCAGCCCTTGCCTTTATTTGCCACATAGAATGCACTTCGTCCAGCTGAGCTCCCTCCACCCAAATCTTGTTCTTCCATACTCTGCTACTGCAGTCTGTTACAGGGTCAGCTTAACAGCCGTGCCTCGACAAAAGACTGAGACTTACAGCCAAAAGCAAAGCAGTATAGCTGGTCTGAAGTGATGCTTCAGAGGCTTTTTCAACTTTTAGACAAAATTAAAACTTTCCTTGGCAGCATCTATCCATTTAAAGTAATTTGAATATTCTTGTATGTGCTGCAACTTCTGTGATTGCTTACAGCTTAACAGGAATACAGTGCCTGGCCAAAATGGTTCCTACGTGGCTAAGGGGGAAACTGGCATCTTATGAATATTAAACTGAGTGCTTTTCTTTTCCCTGTATTATATATTATCGTTATGTGAAACATCTGTTTGAATGTAGAGTTACAGTTGTCATTGCTGTTTTCTACATTTCACCAGCATATAAGGTGTGCTTTTTTAATAGTTAAATGAGAGATTCTGTTCTCCTAATAGATACGTCGGTAACACTGTGCTTTTGCTCCTTTATCTGACATAAAGCTGAATCTGGTAACCTCACTTACTGCATAATTATGTTGTCATTGGGAATACTCACACATGTAAAATGAGAAGGACTTGGCCCTTTGGTCATATTTTTGTAATAAAAGATAAAATGAGATTTTAGGAAACTGCAACTTATGACCATGATATTTATGAGGCTGTCAGGATTGCACTGTAAGAATTCATATTATTTAATTCTTCACTCTGACACTAAAGCATCATTTCATTTATATGCAAATAAGAGTATACTCTACTGCGGTTTCTTCACTGAAGAAGCCGTTTGAATTATTCACATTTTATTAATAAAACTTCATAAATAAGTATTTTTTTCTACTCAATTGGTAGTGGCTGGGGAGAGAATCTATTTATCAGATTTTGTTATTATGAGCTTCATAACAAAATATGAAGATTTATGGAGTACATAATCAGATATTATACGATTGTAATTGTTGCACTGGGTTATACAGATGAAATACACTATTCTTTGTGCGTTTCTTCTTGGTAGAGGCACTTTCTGGGAAGTGGAGTAAACCCAGTCCCCACCACTGTGTTCCAAGAACTGCATATGAAAGGAAACAAAGCAATTTAATACCTTTGTGTTATCATACACACTGAAATAATTTTGAGTAGTGGAAATATGCCTAAGAAAGACTAATGTGGTGAAAACGTTCTCTTCTGTGCAGCGGTGCTGGTGTGCAGACCTAGCATAGCTACGTATATGATATTACAATGCAGAACCTGAAGCTCTCTGGTCTTTAAACCATCAGCATTTAATTTTCCCTTCAGGTACAGATCGTGGTCAGAATACTCCAGAGGTGAACTCAGATCCACCAGAGCTGTGAATGAGGCTAGGCTGCCTGTGGGACTGAGCCATGGCACTGAAACCTGGCCTCCTGATATGTTTACGTAGAGCAGAGATGCCCCGATGCTCTACTTAGTCAAGATATCAGGCTCTTCAAGTATACATGAGGGGGACTTTAGGAACACAGGTGTTTTCTTCAGCAATATCAGGCTAAAGAGGCCAAGTGAAATTTGTATAAATTGCTTTGTCAGTGTTAGGTATCTATACTGCACTTTAAATAGGCACTTTTTGAAATACTGGCACTGAACTCTCCTTGAAGTTTTGAAGTATGAGACACAGAGAACAGTGCAGAGATGAAGTGTCCAATTTTATTAGGCAATAGTACCTGAATGCCTATATATGACCTAAACCAATGAAAATTTAAGGGAAAAACACCAGAAGGGAAATACCTGCTGAGTATTACCATTCAGCCCTTAGAGTTTTGTTTCATTTTATCACTATATGCTGTAATCCAAGCAAAATTTTAGTCTCCTTTACTGTACATTTGAAATCTGCTATAGCAAAACTACTGCAAATAAGTAGTAGTCCAGTAAATCTAAGCTGCCTAAGTTTGTGTCAGGAGCTGAAGATATTTTGTGGGAAAAATTGTATTCTGTCATTGTCAATTAGATATGTGTGGAATTTTCCACATCTTGTGGAAGCCTCTCAACATCTCAGAGTTATCAAGACTATCAACCTGTAAACATATACATGACTGTTCTTAAAATAATTTATTTTGCATTTGAAATAAGGATTTGTGAGCTGCATTGAAAACAATCCAACCAAGCATTTCACTGGGCAGTTAACTTTAAGCATATGTAACCTTCCTGAAGGCACTGAATTGGGCTGTGTGTGCTAGGTAGGCATGTGTGTTTAGAAGAGTAGCAATGAGCGTTCCTTAGTAATTATTTGCAGCTACGCTGAAGGATACTGTATTGGCTGACAGAGTCAGTGAGACAACAGATGTTCTGAAAATGTTTATCTGCACATAGCTGTTATGGACATACCTAATGCTAGTCAGAGCAAAATGTAATCATACATCAGTTCTGATCCATTCTGCACATGATCTTCTTAAGAAGTTCTAAAAACACCTTTTATGCTAGCTTGTTGTAGCAGAATTGCAAGTCACAGCCTGAAACAGTGATTGAGCACCTGGTGGGAGAAGCAGGGCCAATCCACGTGAGCTCAGGTGCATGCAATGCCCCTGAGTGACTGGAAGGGGTAGAGCCAGGATCCAGCCCTTCCCAGACCTCATTTAAGGGTTGGCAGTGGAGACAAGGGTGTATCAGTGGAGATCTCTGCATATCTGAAGCCTTCTGCAAGTAAGCAACTTCTTTCCTTTGTTTCTGTGGCTACAGCTGTTGCATTTGAGCAAGTCTTCGCTTGCTGAAACCTAGGACCTTGCTGCTCTGCTGTCGTTGCTGCGCTTCCCATTACATGTGTACAACTACAGGCTGTATTGCTATCTGTTTTGATAATATTGAATAAGCTCTGAAAGTAGTAAATCTAAAGTACTCACTGTGTTATTTTTTGAAGAATGAATAATGGTAGTATGATAGCTTTCATTTCTGGAGTTTGTTTTTATTTTGAAGACAATACAGTTAACTTTTTTTTTCCTGAAGATTCTTTAATTCTCTCTATGTTGAATACTAGCTAAAATATTAAGACAGAAGAATGCCATTATTCCTCCAACAATATGTATTTGCTGCCTGTTCATGGTATTATTTACAATAAGCAGAATCAAACCACGGGGTAGAGTAAGTAAGTATAAACATTTGTTTTGCTGGGTTGTCTGTGACAGCTTTGTAGCCAAGAATAGCAAGTTCTGAGGTTTACAAACATTTGATAAGCCAAAAAAAATCTCTTTGAAAACAGACACAAATTCTAATTCTTAAGAAGCTTTATTTGCAAAAAGGGAAAGGGGAAAAAAAAATCTTGAGGTGCATGCTAATTTTGGTGGGTTTGATCATGTATGGCTGAAAGCTGGAAAAAAGGTCTTGTAAATCATCTAGAAAGTAGAATTGTAGACTGTTGTGGTATTCTAATAAGGTTGGCAGCAAAAGTTCAGGCAAACTCAGAAAATGTGCCTATGATATTCAGTTACATTTCATCCATTGAAAGTGTAAATGCAGAATGTTACAGTGTGAGTGTTCTGCACGTTAAATCATCTTGTAGGCTGGAGTGTAAGGGTTAAGCTACTGATCCAAACATTTAGAGACATTTAGTTCCTTTTTTTTTCCTCTCCTGATAGGGGATAGATGCTAATTTGCACTACTGAGATTGATGCAAATTTTACTCCTACCTCTCCAAAGGGAGGAAAGTCAGGGGCATCGTTAGGGTGATTTTATTATTGTCTTCTCCTCATTGCAAAGCTATTTTGAAGTGGTAAAGATATTCAGACTTGTTAGGGTCCAGAAGGCACTGTTGGGCCCTGATTAGTCCTAGCTCGCTGCCCAGGACTCTACTTAGGCTACTGCTCTGAGCTGGACAGGACTTGGGTCCTGATATCCCAGCCCAACCTTGGGCTGTCCCAACCCCAAGGAGGTGCCAGGGCTGTCTTGGCTCCCCAGGACTCTCCCTGCCGTGCTCCCAGCTGTGGTGGTGGGATGCGTCCTGTCTTGCCCAGCCCCAGCATCCCTCCTTTTTTGCCACCAGTGGAGCTGCTGGCTTTCTGTGTGCCCTGACACAGATGTAATGATGGCTGAATTTTATTGAGGAAGAAATCCAGTGATCGCCATCTTGCTTCTCCAGTACTTCTCTTTTATAGGTAATGTATGCAAGAGGCTCTCTGTGAAAGCATTCTTTGTAGGTAGCTCTTGGTGTCTGTATTTCTAACCTGGCATCTGAGTGTAGTTGTATGTGTTCATGGTTCACGTTCCCAGGTTCTTTTGCCAAAAGGCAAATATAAAAATTTACATTGGACACCTCAAACCCTAGTCTAGGCAACTAAATAACATGATTGCAAGATCTCCCAGTGCAGCAATAAATCAGAACAACAATCAGTGCTGATTGTCATATACTTTGTTTTCTCCTTGGGGTAACAATACTAAAATCTGAGAAAAGCAGTTAATTTCTTGCAATGTGTTCATACTCAATGTAGTCATACCTTTAAGTCTCCAGTACTACTGCAGTGCATGGCTGCAGAGGTGATAGTTACTGAACTTATATATGTTGCCTATTTTTTCTTATTTTTTTCTTTTTCTTTCTTTTTTTTTTTTTTTTTTTTTTTGCTTTCATTAAAAGGAGAGGATAACATGTCTTGGAAAAGCATTATTTAAAGTGTGCACTGGTGTGCTGCCGAGCTTATTCTATATTAAATTTCAAGGATGAGTTCTCTTGTGAGAATTCAGCGACTTGACTGATTCATTTATTTTTCAAGAAAATTGCCTGATATTGTTCTTTTTTCTTTTACTCTCAGCTACGATTAATCACAGCAATGAAATTGGTTTTCTTTTTATGTGGAAAGTTGCAACAACTGACTTAGCTAATTACATGAAAAGTGGTAACTTCTCCAGGCTGGCACAGGAAAACGTTGAAGCTTATTGTGGCTTCTGTCCTGGGAAACGTTTGTGTTAAAATGCTGCAGAAGTCCTTTTTTCAGGCTCCAGCACATGGCCAGCAATGCAATGATGTGAGAATCCTGTTTGGTTTCTTCTGCCACCTCCTTGTTCCCATCCCAAACATATGGAAGTGTCAAAATAGGCAGCCTATTGTTAGAAAATAGGTCCAAATCCTCATAAACTTTCAGCTCTGTTATTATTTCAGTGGAGAAATCTGCAAGATGAGGGAAGGCTTGGGATTTCTGACAGGCAACTGAACGCTTCCGCTGTCTGCTCAGGGTGTCAGGCTTCCTCATGGTGACCAGCGATCAGGTGCACACCTCAGTTCAGTACCACACAGAGCTGTCCTTTGCCACGCTTCTACCAAGTACACAGTGCACGTGATCTGGAGCATGTGAAACAGCTCTTTCTGTTTCTCCATGTGGTAAGTTCCTATCAGATAAAGTGGCAGACATGGTCTCCAGACACATCAGGGACAGTACAAAGCAGAAAAGCTGGCTGTATCTGGAATAGGTGGGGCAGTCATATAAAAACAAACTTTTTGAACCCTCAAATGCTGTAAGTCTCTAATGCTCTGCTAAGCAGCAGAAGCTCATCTGGAAAACCTTATTGTTGTCATGTTGCCTTGCCTGTAACTGGCTGCTTGCTTTCTGCTTATGGTTTTGAGGGGCAGTACGTTAGTTTTTTTTTTTTTTAAAAGTCCTCCTACATTTCCTCAAGTCAAAACCCCATTTTTGGACGTTGTGGCTTTCCTTCATGTCCTCTGTGAGGAAATATTCTAATACCGCAATTTGGTGTAGCTGTGTTCCAGATAGAATGTGTGCAAGCCAAACACTTTGCTTTCTGGGCAAAATTTGAATGACTGCATTTCAATTTTTATTTTTGTTCTTCAGTTTGCAGTATGCAAACCACAGGACCATATGGCATAGCTATAGAAACGTGTGAACTCGTTATGCAACTGCTTCCTAATATAGCTACAAAACGTGGAGGTGGTGAGTTAAATGGATCAAAAATAATGTTGCTGTTTGAGAAGGTAACAAAGCCCAAGCACTTACCCCTGGGAAATGAAATATTGCTATCCAACAGACATTCCCAAAATATCTAATGTTAAGATAACTGAAACGAATTCATGAGCATTCTGATTTCAGCAGGGATAGTCAATTTTCTTCCTAGTAGATGGCATAGTGCTGTGTTTTGGCTTTGAGATGACAATAATGTTGGTAACACCACTGTGTTAGTTGTTGCTGAGCAGTGCTTGTACCCAGTCAAGGACTTCTGTGCTTCTGATGCTGCCCTGCCGGTAAGTTCACTGCCCTGGCACAAACAGATCAGATGGCCTCAGCCTGCTGAAGGGGTGTCCATACATACGGCATTGGCAGTGGCTGGGATGGCTGCTGCTGCTACTTGGGGCCTGTATGGTCATGGCTTTGCTGAAGGTCAGCAACTGCTTTGTGCATCAATTACTAACGCATCACTTACTCATTTGTTTTTGTGTTGTTTTTTTTTTTTTCCCCCATTTGTGTGTTATGGTTTGGTTGTTGTTTTTTCAATGGTTGGTTGTGTTGTTTTTATATTTATTAAGTGCCCTTATCTCAGCTGATGAGTTCTCCTCCCTTTCCCTTTTTCCGTTCTCTCAGCCATCATAGCCATGGCTATGTGGCATGTAACTACCTGTCTGGTTAAACCACAAAAATGAGTACTTCAGTTCTTTTGTCTACCAAAAAATGGACTTCCTACTAGTGTCCCTGAAAGCAAAATGAGTGAGGCAAGGGGGCTGATCATATGCTGTACATCAGAATTGTCAGCTATGTGGCTAGCCACACACGCTCCACACAAGCAAGGTGTTGAGATGTCACTGGTTTTGTAAAAATTTGGTAATAAACTGTCTCTTGTGTGCATTCCTCAGGTGTTGCTTGCTGTCATACTGATCATCTGTTTTTACTGTCCCTCTGCTAAACGGAATTTTTTAGCAAAATAAAAGGAGTCATTCAGAAATGGGTATTATCCTACAAGGTTTCATAAGAAACTGAAAATGAGTAGGATTGGATGGAAGGATTTAAAACTTTTTTTTAGACAGCAAAAACAGCTTGGTGCAGTTTCTTAATGTCAGTAAAACTAACAGAGGACAGAATGGAGAATAGTGCTAATCAGGGAAAAATCGCTAGAAGATTATGGTGTTAATTTGGTAGTTGCTGAGGAAATTGTGAAGTCTTCATGTTTGTCCTAGTTACAAGAATCTTGAGGCTGTTGTGGAAGCCTACGACTTAGCAAGCTGTCTTATGAGTAAAGCAAAGAAATAAAGCAACTGCAATGCTCCGCTTCCCTATAAACACTGTCTTTCATGCCAGAAGAAAGGCTGAGAGGTTATTCCATCACAATTTCTACTACATTCAGTCTTCTTGTAGCCACAGGCTTTGTGTCCTAAACAGTTCCTCTTGGCTTTGAAAACCCAATTTCCTTTTGCTTTT
This sequence comes from Tragopan temminckii, assembly GCA_028571105.1. NCBI lineage: Eukaryota > Metazoa > Chordata > Aves > Galliformes > Phasianidae > Tragopan > Tragopan temminckii. Next base: position 2,554,006 of record JAOWBP010004015.1, read on the forward strand.
ACCAAAAATATACCCCTCGGTCACAGTTAAGGATACTCTGTGTCGTGAGTGGTTTGTTTATCCCAGGGCACTTTTGCATGGTACTAGCCAGTGGGAACTTATTCCCTGCTAACTTTATTTGTATATATGCAATGCAAAGCAGTATATACTGTGTATGTAACACAGCCTTACTTGATAGTGTTTGGTGCCCTCGGAGCTCTGAAAATTTCTTCCTAAGGAAAGGTGGAATGGAAAGTCAAACCTTTAGATAAAAGGGGAGTCTGGAGAAAATCCATGGAGGAAAACAGGGAAAGAAACTTTGAATAGATCCTGAAATCAGTGAAGAGCCTGTGGGGATAGCTGAGGGGAAAAAAAAGTCTATTTGTACCTTAATTTGCCTTCAATTGATTTATTTCAAAGTTTCTACTGTGTGCTTATATTGGGAAACAATAAAGTCAAAATATAAACATCTCACATTAGGAATGCAAATAGATCTCATGATAGCTTCAATGGATTTTTTAATGGGAGATTACAATGAGGATGAAACCATGGTAGAAAAACAGATGGACAAAGCAACGAAAGTAGTAATACACAGGAAAAGGAAGGTAGTTGGGGTCAAGGATGAAGTCAGCATTGCAGACAAGGGAGGCAACTATTAGGTCAAAATAAAACAGAACAAAAGAAGAGAACAAGCAGCGCATGTATAATATATGTGATAGGATCCAATTCTGCCCTAGCTTACACTGGTGCAACTTCTTTGGCTGAATCCTTTTAGCACAATGTCACTTTCAATATGATCTAACAACATGCATGCGAGCTTGATTCCCCTTGTTTTTTTCTTTAATCAGTGCACAGAGCTAAGTCTTCATTGTCTTAAACTGTTTCTAGGCAATTATAATTCTGTTTTTCCACTGTTGTTACTTCTGTGGTCCTTTAGATATTGCAGATTTCTTCTGTGCATCTTCCATGAGCAAACACTTCTCTGTTTCAAGTCTGTGTTGTGCTTCAGCAAAATTAAATTGTTTAAGTTAAAGATCATTTGGGAAATACAAGACTCTTGCTTGACTAGTGTATTTCTTTTAATGCATTTTTTAAAATCCATGAATTCTGGGCACATTCCACTTATTGATCCTCATTTAAAACTATTTAGGTGTTGGGTTTTATTTTGTTTTGCTTTTTTTTAACATTGTCAGTATTCCTGTTTTCCATGTTTTAGCATCAATGATGCAAAAAGGAACAAAGAGGAAAATCCGCTCCCAGAACGAATAAGCAGAAAAACAGACTTGGCTTGAAACCCTTTTTTTATTGCATCTTTTATACTTCCAGCACTTACATTATTTTTAAAGTTCTAACCCCCAGGGAACTCTGCCTCTAACCTCTGGAATTTAAAAAATAAAAATCAATCTCTAAAACTTGCCAACTCCTCTTCTTTCCCCAAAACTCCAAGCTTCTTCTACTCTTCTTACACATTTATCTCGTGTTACTTTAGTATTATAGGCAATGCTGTATTTACTGCTTGTTTATATCACCATAACATAAGTAGCATTAAACCCTCAGTTCACTGATTAATGAAAAGTAACAACAGTATACTTGTTGTTTTCCATTTGTCTACTGCGCTTCCAGTTCTGAAGAGCTACCCATGTAAGAACAAAGAGTTGCAGCTCCTAAGAAAGCTGTTTCATAGCCCTACACAGAGGAACAAAGAAATACATACAAAGAAAGTTGTGCTGTACGCCACTCCAGCAGGCCTGGCTGAGGTGTGCTGAATCCCAGCAGGCTGAGAAGCGCTCGTGGAGCCCCCAGCAGACAGCAGCACTGGGGCCCCGAGACCAAAGCAGCCCATCAAAGATAGGAATTTCATACTGAAAGGAAAGTAATACATATATCACTTAAGGCATCTAGCTTAAAATATTAAAAAGGAGGACAGAAGTATGGAAAGAGGAGTTCTTTTAGAAGATTGCCTCTGGACTGTATTTTAATGTTCTGAAGCTGCTCCCTCCAGCTATTTTATACAATACTCAGTTTTTTCGAGTTTCAGAAGTACTAATGATTCAATGGATGCAGAATCACAGAAAGCTCCTGGACTCAGCTTATGCTTCCCTCCACTGCCTTGAAGTCCTATTTCCAGCCAATGTTTTAGAACTAGACAGCTTTGCAACAGGGTAAAAATCCCTTAGCAGTATTAACTGTTAACTTCTTTGAAAGGAGTTCATTTTAAGCCAGAGAAATTGGATGTGTGTGATAGAAATATTATCGTTCTTCTCTAAGAACTGCTAGATTATTAACCTAAAAGCTTGCTTTAATGCAATGATCATAGTAATGAAATGCAGTTTCTCCTTTGGTGTTTAGTATCAGTTTTTTTGCTCTATTCTCCAATATTTCTGTAGATATTTCATGTGGGTTTTGATGTTTAAAGCAGCAGTTATTTGAAATGTCATGAAAACACAACAGAAATTTGGTAGGTAGCAAGCCCCACTCCCCAGTTTAGTAGGGGGATAGTGCTTTTTAAAATCCTTTTCAAACACATGGCCAACAGTTTTTTTCCATAATGTCAAAATATGATATAAAAATACTATTTCATGCAAATTTCAACTACCTGTGGCTTGAGGAATAGATGCTGTATACTCTCTAGCTGTAGAAATTATCATAGTAAAAAGATGGCTTGCTTTTATAACTGGAATATATAAATATATATATAACTGCCAGGATTTCCACTATGAAACTGAAACTAGGAAAACTGTAGATGTTGCAGAAATATAACTGAAATCAAGAAAAGAATTCTGCACCTTCAAAATCTCATTTGAATACCTTTTTTTTATCTACAAGATTCTTGTGAATGAATTAGAAATCACTGAAATGCTTTTGAAGCTAAGTCATGCTCTATTGAAATTTCACCATAATCAGAATGTTCAGCTTCTTTGCCCAAGGTTTTGATGGAAAGTCATGAAACAACTGAAGTATTTCTAAGGCAAAACAGTCTGAGGTATCTGAATTTTACCAAGATGAGAACAGTTTTCTGACTAACTCTAGGTGGAAACATGCTTCTTATTCCTCTATTCCTCCGTTTTAATATGAGTCATGGTTTTGCTGATCTTAGTATTTCACTAGCTCTTACTTACCTGTCTTCTTGGTCTGGATGCCCGCTCCAAGAGTCTCTCAGCCACTCTCAGAGCACTTCCCTATGGCCTTCCTTTTTTCTCTTTCTTCTGTTGAGTAAATCTCCTTCACTGATCTGATGTCCGCTGTTTTATTGCACAGTTGTTATTGTTGTATTATTACTGATAGATCTTGCCTTCATCACAATAATTGCCTTGTCTCTCTTTACTTTCCTATGGCATTCCTGAAAGCAGTAGCTAGATGTGAGCAGCAGAGCTGTCAGATGCAGTTTGCTGATAGGCAATGCCATAAATAAGTGCTTTAAAATTTTATCAGCACCAGTCTTATGCCTTAACACTTCAGTGCATTTCTTTCTCACACGCAATTTTTTTTAATGACTATTATTTCTAATGGCTAATGTAGGTTTATGTAAGTTCACTCTTAAGTTCCTGAAGATCTATATTCTATGCCTTCTGTGCTGGTGATTAAGATTCTTCCCTGTGGTATGTAGTAGCTTGGAGGGATAGCTTAATACTGTGTTGTATTTATTTTTATTTTATTTTTTTTAGAGGAGATTTATCCTAATGCTTTGTTCTCCCTGGTACTCCTGCTGTTCCCCCCTCTACTGCCTGAGGAAATATTTCTGTCTCAAATCCCTCACTTCCAAAGTCAACGTACAGACCTTGAATACAGTCAAAGGTCACGCTTTGGAGAAAACAAGAAAGAGTGGAAGGAAAAGGAAAAGTTGTTTTAAAAAGGTGGTGACTTGGTGAAATTTTGAGTTTTTACACGCAGGAGCTCATGTTGGAGATTAACATGGCCTCCTTGGTCTTACAACTCTGGCTCTGAAAAAGGCAAGAGAAAAACAAGATAAAACAAGGTGACACTGACAGATGATAGATTTTCTTTTTATATATAGGTTGGCAGTGCTACAACAGCAGTTTACCTGATCTTACTAATTTTTGTAAGTTAGTATGAGTTCCGAAAGCATTTTGTTAAGGTAGAAGTTCTTAATTTTCCATTTCTTTCATCATATATTAAACAATTTTTAAAGTTACATTGAATCTGCTCCTGAAATTTAGAGTTATTAGAATGTGATCAAATTTTCCACTCTTAAATATTGATTTGACCCTTTGTTTCTCCTTGCGAATGTGAACCAAATGTCAGTGATGTCATTAGACTTACTTTGCTTAATTACAGTGGGTATCTGGTTGGGCTCTTTTGCATGAATTAAATATTTGGACAAGCGAGCACAAGACTGTATTCTCTTGTAGCCTAGGGGAATGCTGTGGTTTGGCTGGAGGAGTCTCCCTACCCTCAGGTGATTTTCCTAAGCCATGCAGTCATGCTTCCACATACACATTCTTTCTACGTGAGGTTTAATTATTCCATACCATTCTGGACAGTTTTACCAAAAAGAGATGAGGCAAACCTGGACCACAAAACCCAGTAACTGAGTACTTAGGAATTCTCACTCAAAGTGGGAGATGTGTATTTATGTTGCTTCACACAAAAGGAAGAATTCTTCAGTGAGTGCTGTAGTAACAATGTTGTTGGGGAAAAAATGGGAATGGAGAAAACTATGCTTTGTACGAACTTGTTTGTTTCTGTAAGTTTCCAAATCTTCCCCAGAATCAAAAGCTGAGGCTTTCAATTTTCAATAGACTATTCCAATAGAAAACACATAAAACATGTTCAGAAGAAGGCTGACAAAGCTGTCAGCATGGAGTGTTATGACATCCTCTGTTCTTCTGTAGTTACAGCCTTCAATCCACTGACCATTTCATCTTTATTTAAATATGTCCCCTTCTTTGTATCTTGGAAAAAAAAAAAAAGTAAATTTATATAGCTTGAATTAAGAAGTGTCAGGACTGATTAGTGAATATTTGGACTAAATATGCAAATTGCAAAGTTTTCTTCATGGTTTTATATGAGAAGATGTTTTAAACTTTATCAATGTCAATGTGTCAGCCTGCATTTCTCTGTGAAATCTTGAAACTGCTCTTTCATCTATGTTGTAAACACATCAACAAGTATGTAGAATGTCTTGACTTTGAAATGCTGTCACCTACTTTCTGTATCGTTGTCAGTAGTCAGCTTGTTATAAAAGTGTTTCATTTCTAGCTCTGTTTCTTTTGGTAGTGTGTCGACATACTGCATTTTTCAACAGCGTTCTTTGCTGCCTCTTCCATTTTTATCAATAAATGTAGTTTGACAGAAGTTCTCTTTCTTTGCAACATGTTGATATCTCTGGCTCTCCACTGTCACCAAAGCCGTTGTGTTACTTTGAGGCTAAGCTGAGTGCATGTAAACCATCTTCAACATTTTGTGCCAAAGTACAGAGGGAATTTGAACTCAAAGGTTTCTGTGATGGTGAGAAATCCCTAAGCTTCAGTCACTGCCTTTAGTTTTCAATTGGAACTTTCCCAGAACATGTTCAATTTGATGCAATACCTGTTCCTGACGTCTTGCAATATGGAGTCTGCACTTTGTTTGGAATAAACACATCTGGTGATGGACAGTTTCTTAAATGCGAGTGTATTCAGGCTTTTAATTCTGCTGCTTCTCATATAACCTTATTTTTTTCAGAAGATAATGTGTCAGAACTGGTGAAATGGCCTCAAGTGCTGTAGCTTAAAGCTGAATTATCTGTACAATTTACTGCATAGCAGAATGTAAGACGCTATTTTCAAATTTTGAATTACACTTATTTCAAAAAGATTTTCAAACCAAATACACACCACTGAAATTTAAATAGATGTACATTTGGTTAAACTGGGAAAAATATCCTGTTCAAATGATTTCAAGACTTGTGCAGTAGATATATAGAAGAAAGTCAGTAAGACCAATAGCTATGATGTATTCAATGTAATAGATGCTTTAATATTAGATACTTATACCATTCTTGTGTGCACTAGAATGTCAAACTCTTTTTGCATTTACAGCAGTATGGTTTCCTCACACCTTTCAAAGGCCCACATTGTGACAGTTCATGCATGAACTCTTTCCCACTCTACCAGTATAGATTACATTCTTGATAACTAACATATCATAAAGAACTATCTTCTAGTTACAGTTTGTTTCAAAACCAGGCTGACATGGAACAGAGATCAAACAAAATCTGTATACACGGACCTAGTTTGAAAAAGCTAAGGATCTGTACTGCGTTCTGATGACATACTCTGCAGAAATTTAATTGGCACATTGTTGCTGTCTAACTTAAAATGCACTGCACAGCTACAGTACAGAAGATTATTAGAAATAACTGAGTAAGCAGACTGTCATCTCAGGAAAGATGGTAAGAACTATCAGAATTATCTTGAATACATATGTGTGTTTGGCCTGACTACATCAAGCTGTTAATCATACAGGCTGGATGCATTTCACCTTACGCATCATGTTAGTTCTGTAGTATTCATGATGTTATTTTTGTTAAAAGTGCTTCTATTTTTTACAAATGATAAAATTATTCCAGAAGGAAAATCTCTAAATTTTATAATACATTAGAGAAAAAGAAGAAATGTATAGATGTATTACTTTTTAGGGTCTTCTGAATCATTTTTCCCAATGGAGTACCGTAGTCTCCAGTGCAAAACAAGAAATGATGCTGATAGGATTTCATCACAGAGAACAAACCATCAGATAATTCAGCATCCAGATGTTACATGGATCAATATATCATTGATCTACAACAATTTAGAGCAAAAAGCTAATAAATTGAGTCTTTTAATACTTTTTGCTTCCATTAAGCTCTGACTACAACAAATTTTTCTAGTCCCCATCCTCTCATTTAAAAAAAAAAAAAAAAAAAAAACAGGTTGTTGGAAATTACAAGATGAAAATATGAAAATAGCAGTTGTTTTCCAAAACAGGATTGCAGATACAACTTTCAGCTTTATTTGCTATTTATTAAAAATCTGAATCCTGAAACCTGGACTTTATCAATGGGAGACTGCGTATATGTTTGTGGAAGCAGCAATGGCTTGCCTCCTAGGGAGTGCGCTCTGATGAAACAAATGGTCCCACAGCACTGATCTTATTTTGTCTCCTCTGTCTGTACCTTATGTTATCAACTGAGCCTACAGATTAAACATACAAAAACTACAGAGTATCAGCTGTGTGAACCATAAGATCTATTCCCAATATTATCTCTTCTATGTGCAAAACTACTCTCTAAATACTGAGTGACATAAAATGACATTTGTACATGATGAGATTTGTTCAGGGTGGAGTTCTAAATATGGAATGTGATTCTTTTGTTAATTAGAAGTAAGATGTAAATACTATACATAGTAAATATGGTCCTTGGTGGCTAGTCTGACAGGTTTTGTAGGAGCAGTTCATGTCTGAAAAAATGTATGGATGAGAAAACAAGGAAAAAAGGTAAAGAAGTGCAGGAATAAAAAATGTTTTACCCGACTCATCGTGAAAAACCATACGCCAAGTATATTTATCCACATAAAAATCAAAGTTCAAGACCTACACTTCCTGGGAAAGCATATGTTAGGGGCAAGGCACTAACAGCCTGCTCACTGGGACCCAGGGGAGCAGCACTGTGTATCAGTCTGGGAGATCCCCTCTGGCTGACATGTAGGGCAGCACTGCCAGCTTCCAGGGGAAGCTGCGTTTAGCTCTCTTAAGACCCAATCTTGCAAATACTTATGCACATGACTAACTTTAGCTTCTATGAGTCAAGTTACTTACATGTTTAAGTTTCTGCAGGGGTGCAACAGCAGGGCCAAATAAGTGCTAGTCAGCAGGACAAAACAGAAGAAATTCACCCCTGCTTTTCCTCAACTAGGCAACCTTGTTTGTGCTATATTTTTATTTCCCGGTTTTGACTAAAAAGAATGTTACAACTGCAGATATTTTTTAAATTCTTGAATTTTACTATGATTTCTTTAATAAATGAATCATTGCCACAATCTCAAGTGCGTGGTACAAAATCATATGGTTTAAAGCTTTTCTGTGATTTTTAAGACCTTCTGATATTTCACGGTGATTTGTTATGAGGTGAGGCACTTTTTAGAAACCAGTGTTTAAGTTGTCACATCTCTAAAGTGGATAAAGCTGGACAGAGGAAACTAAGGATACTAGCAACTGCCATTCTTGTTAGATCCCAATGTTTTTCTGCTTTTAATTTGTTCTTAATTGATCTGTTTACTTTGTAAGTTCTGGAGAAAACTAAAGCTTCTAAAAAATTTGTGTTTAGTATGAGGATTACTCTGTTATCATATGGATCACTGACTAATGTCTGGTGTTTGTGATTTTTTTTTTTTTTAGTTGCATATGGAATATGGAGGTTTATGGCTTAGTATGTATCTCTATGAGCTGGAAAGACTCAAAGCATATGGCAGATCAGATGTTAGGCTTGAGGGAAATCAAAAATTAAACTGTCTCAGAGCTGTTCAGAGACTGCTTTGCTATATATTTTATGTGATTTGTGTATGTGTGTTGAGGGAGATGTCACCTAGGGAAGGGAATCGAAGAAAAAATAGCTTTAAAAAATGAACTGTTTGTATTATCGCTTTAAACTTTTAAAGTCTGGTCAGCTAAAAGCAGATGTTGTGAACTAAGATGGAAACTTGCCTGAGGCCAGAATTGAAGAAGGCATTCTCTAATAGTAAGAAGTAAAAATGTTTTCTGGTTTCAGAATTTGTTGTAAGAATACAATGAGTAGTCCTCAAAAACGTCCCCATTATTATATAAAGTAGTGAATAATATTGGTGGTTTCAGAATTTAACTTCAGACAATGTGTTCACCAGCAATCCTGTTTGTATTCTAAGCTGTTTATCATAAAATCTTCTGTTACTCTGTGCTGGCCAAAATCCTGTCATGTTGGAAGTAGGAACAAAGTGTTTCTTGCCCTTGGCTCTTTGCCCAGTCATTAGATGAGAGGTGGATGAAAGCATCTACACATGGTGCCAGTTTTGGAATACTGTAATATTAAAGAGTTTTGATGTGAGTCAAATAATCAGCAATTAGAAGTAATAATAAAGGGGAAAAAAAAACTTCTGTACAAAGAATTGTAAAAATGAATATAACCTTTCCTGCACCCTTTCAATTGACCAGGTCTTCCACAGCACTAGAGAATATACATACGTAAACAATGTCTACAAATTTGAAATCGAAAGTTAAAAATTAATATTTTCAAGAAAGTGAAACAAAAAAAGTTGCTTAAATAAAAATTATTTATGTTAAAATCAATCAATATTTGAGAAAATCTTATGTCTCCTTTTCATCTATTTATGTATGAGGAAATACATATTTACAGTCGGTGCCTCTATAGTATTTGTTGAATGGCATGAAGCTTTGAACCAGCTCAAAATTGAGTCTTTCTGAGACAGTTCTGCAATTTATTTTAAATTTACTTGTTTGGAAGCTGTGCTCTAACGGCAAGTCCTGAGCTATAAGCTGCAGCATTTCTGTGGGAGAATAATAGCAACCCACTTCTGCATTTCACAAATCCTTTACGTGGTACTGGTTCAGTGCATGTAATTTGTCTGAGGCACCTTTGCTGCTCTAATGCAGCAGCAAGAATATATCTGCACAATTTTCCAGAAATCCACTAGAAAATATTTTAAGGAACAGTATTTTCAGTGTATTCATTTCTCCCTCCTGTAGGAAGCCTTTTAATAACGCAGTTGCACGATGCAGAAATCAGCCTCCTATGCTGATTTGTGGCAGGGTAAAAACTAGTAAGGGCTTCCCGACAAGATAATAATTTCAGGTAAATCCGTGTTTGGCCAAGCCCTAAACATGGCACCCGCAGCGCAGAGCGCGTGCATAGGGCTCTGACCGCAGTGGGCTGAGGGGAAGCGAGTGCGCTCCATCACTGCCTCGCCCTCTCCGCCGCCGACATTTTGTGTGGGGGTGACGGGAGGCGTGCTGACAGCTTTGCCCTCCCCGGTCAAGGGAGGAGAGCAGAGGGAGCCCTCAGGCTTGTGGGACTGGGAAATGAATGCTGGCAAGTGGGAATGACCCCTACCTCCAGTCCAAGGGCACCTCTCCACGGCTGGGAGCAAGCGCGAGCGTTTGTGCAGGCCGGGGTCCCTGGAAGTGGGGACCTTCCGTTGGCACCCTCTGGAGAATTCACTGAGGTGAAGGCAGCGGGCTGAGGCAGGCGATGGGGCTTAGGAGGAAATAAAGAGCAAAGCGACTTCAAAACAGAAGAAAATCCCATGTGTCTGTAGGAAACTGTTTCTTTAAGCAGATACAGAAAAAGGTCTTTGCTTACAGGAGTTGGCACGTATCCCTTTGTAAGTGAACCAATATTTGGTGGTGCTCCTGCAGACACCTACACATCTTTGTTTTGCCATCTTGAGTATGTTTTCCCTGTGCTAACCAACAGCATTAAGTGTTGAGGCCTTCTTGGTTTTGTTTTTTTCTTTTTGGTTTGGTTTTGTTTGTTTTTTGGGTTTTTTTGCACATAAGAATCTAAGACAGTTTTCACAATTTCTTGGTTCAGGATTCCTATGGAGATGTCCTGACGGGCAGGCAGTGAGCAGATGTGCAAACACAGCACCACGTAAAGGAGCGTTGAGACAGGGTTTTCCCCTCAATGTGTATCATTTTAAGTCACTACACAGTTGGAATTAACACAGCCAGTCGAAGAATGAAGGCTGTGTAGAGAGTGAGCCTGGAGCACCTAGGAGTTTAAATACTGTGAATAACAAAGACTACTCCAGGGTGGGAAGCATAAAGAAAAAATATTCAGATGGTGTTGCACAATCCTGGCTTGCACATTCTGTGCTTTATGCATGAAAACCATTTTATACTGCTGAGCAGCATTTGGAGCTGATGGAGAGGTGCTTATTTCTTCAGTGGCCCTTCACTAATTGAATGCAGCTTGGTGGCACTGATGGATGCTTTCTGCTGCCCTTTCTGATACCCAACGAGACAACTCCTGCTTTAGACTGGTGGCATTGCATATGCCATAGAATGGTGGCAAAATTAGCCTGTCTTGTTAGATTAGTATAATTTCTAATGCTGCTGCTGCTGGGAGGAATGGCAAAACCTGGTGTTGGTGAATGACAGAGGTTTGCAGAAGTGTTACCAATTTGCACTGAAAAGGAATGCATTGGGGGCGTTGACAGGTTTCTTGTTTGAAATTCTGGAATCTAAATCACCGAAGTCACAGTTATGATTATTCACTCAAATTGGAATTGGGCCCACAGTCCAATTACCCAGATAAGTAATTTGCTTATAGGTGAAAAAGAAATCTGATTCACTTGTGAATTAACATATGTATACTTAAAATAATAGAGCCATTCATTTATTTTGTAAAATTGACAGTCTGTTCCAGCTGTAAATGTTGTATTTTTTTTTCATCAAAATGGAAACAGTCTGAGAAAAGAACAAGTCTGCAAATGTCTAGACAAATTTCAGTATTAGTTTTAAAAATGAGATAGAGAAAGCTCTACCTGGATCGTCAGTGTTAACCAGTTATTTCCTACTGACACATGGTAATGTGAAGGTTGTTTAAAGTACTGCCCTAAAGGATGTTTTGGTCATAGTTAATAGGATCTATATTATGTCATGAGGGAGATTCTCTTTATGAAGCCTCATTAAGGGTTCAGACAAGATCTCTAAAAGCAAAAGTAAATCTAGAAATGAAATATTGGCACATGTATCACTGATGAAATGCATGTTCCCTGTACAGGTCCAGTTCTAGAAACCTGATTACAGTTACTTGTACTGCCTTTTACAGATCTAGAGATTAACATTCAATCTAAAAATGTTCAGCTCTGCAGACGAGGTTTTTTCATTGGATAATTTATTTTATGAAAGACCAGATACAAAAAAAAGGTAAATATTTACTTTTAAATACATATAATTGTATATAATATAATCCCAAGTATTTCCAGACTGTGAATGGTTTAACAGCAGATTTTTTAAATGTAACTTCCATTCCCACTTCTTAATAGAAATCTGTGGCTAGAAATTTCATGGTTTCAGCAGCTCGTACTTTCAAATATTTTTCTCAGTATAGCTAACAAGATTCGGATAATGCAGGTGTACTTCTGAGTGTAAGAAGAATTTAGCTGAATTTTTGGCTCTTAAATTTACTGCGATTAAAAATTCACATGAATTAAAACGTTTTTTAGCAGGAGAAACAGTATGTTATGAGTAGTAGTTTTAATCTAGGTGTTGCAGTGGGCGCTTTAAGAATGCTTTTTCCTTGCATTTTTATGATAGAGATCTAGAAAATAACAAGTCAAACATTTGGTGGATTGCACCTGCTCCAGCAATTGATGAAATTCCACCTGCAGAGGAGTTACAGAGGGAACTTGAAAAAAACACAGCCAGCAGTTGCATGGGTAAAATATTTGGCATTCCTTTTAAATGACTTGACAGACAACTAACTTGACGTACAATTCCTCCTCTTTCTTTTAATGCTGTGAATTATTGAGTATTCTGTGTATGCAAATGCAAACATATTTTAGTTCAGAGGAATGGTCCTGGTTATAGAAAAGGTTTGGCCTAGTGGCAGTTCTCTTTGGGCACATACAGCCTGCAAGTTCACTGTGCAGAAGTTGGCGATGGAAGGAGTAAGCTATTTTGTTTTGTGTTACGGTGCTTTGTGGAATAGTGGGAAGCAACTGCAAGAATAATGCAGCATGTGAACCTGATGACCTTCTCCCACCCAAAACACAGGGTTTATATGAACCTAACTTTTCTTCCTCCTTATATTTTCCTTTTTTTCTTCTCTTGCTGTCTTCTCTCTCTCCCTCCTCTTTTATTTTCCTTATTCATGCTCAGAAGTCTAAACAAATAAATAGATAAATTAGTACCTGGTCATTGTTGTTAAAGGATTAGCAGGTCAAAGTGAAGGCTGTGTAATACAGCTATCCTTTAATCTTTTTGCATCCAATTGCTCATTTCTGCTATTACCTCTTTTGCTGAGTATAGAGAATGAGAATGCTTGTAAAGTCACTCAGATCAGGACACTGATCCCACCGAGAGCTAAGCATACAAATTGTAAGTAACTAAGATGACTGTGAAACCAGACTGACTTCATCAGGAATTTTGGCTGTTGAGATCTCAGGTCTTATCTCACAGCTGTTCTTCGTAGGTACTTCGAGTCTAGTCATTGTATCAGTTTTTAAAACAGATTGTCTACGTGTTGAGGCAGAGTAACAGTTTTCCATTTCACAGATTTCTGGGATTAAAGTGAAGGATGTGTCTGGAAGTAATTTTCATCTACTTTGTAGTGCTCAGGAGTAGCTTTGTTCCATTATTTTAAATAACAAACAAGGAAACTGGCCTAACTTTAATTGTCAGGAGATGTATTTGTTAGAATGAGTCATAAAATGTAGAGAGTTCTTGCAATAAAATAGGAGGGTAAGTTCATGTAATATATGTGAAGTTGACTGATTTTATCTAGAAGATGTTTAAGGAAATGAGTATAAATAGGAATATGAGTGAATATTCTTGTCTATTCTAGGAGGGGTAAAGCACCAGAAGTTCATACAACAATGTAAGAGTATCACTGAGGAAGTAAATGACAAATCACCAGCACCTACTCGTTTTGGCATAGCATCTGAAAAAGAAATGTTCCAGTTATGTGTAGGAGAAGGAACAAAAAAGTGTGGAAGTCTGAAAATGGCTTCAATGCTTCTCTCTCCCGATCAAGCTAAATATAAAATAGGAACAGAGATTTTTCAGCAACCCGATTCAAATTTCTCACAGACTAAAATATTAACTAATTTTCCAGAAAATGGTGATGATGAGAGTGTTCATTCAGCATTTCGAAAAAGGTATGTTTGTAGTCAATTCTGATAATTCAGCAATTGTATGATTGTTTTAGGTTTATTTCTCAAATTCAGAGTTTTTGATCCTCTGCGTACTTCAGTAGGACTCCAGACATTAAATCCTTTCAGTGTAAAAAAAAAAAAAAAAAAAAAAAAAAAGAAGTTTCCTTTTGACAGTATTTTAGTACTATAATTAAATGTGTCCTGAGCTCAGGCTCTTTTATGAGGAAGGTAAGTATGCTGTTGTTTTTTTAATGTTAATAATTTTTTAGATAGGGCAGGTAATTGAAAATACCATTTCGAGTTCATTATCTATTGTGAAGAGCAAGAAGGCAGATCAGAGAGGAATATCCTTAGCAGTTCACAGCATGATTTCAGTGCTGCCTAGGAGATGAGGTTTTACAGATAAGTACCTCTCCTATGCCCAGCTCTTCTCAGTCCTTAAACCTCGTATCTGTCTCTCTCTCTCTCTTTCTCTCTTTCTCTCTCTCTCTCTCTTTTTTTTTAATTATGCAGAGATTGGCAGTTAATGTACCACTAGGATTCAGAATGCATCTGGACAAGGAGTTCACTTTTTTTTGGGGTTCTTTCTGGAATGAAATAGAAGTTAAAATGTACCTTGAAAGGAGTCTTTTTCATGTAGAGGAATGTCAGATCAAATAAAACTAGATACAAACTTTTCTTATTATTGTAACGTTTTAGCTGTGTTTCTAATATAAATATGCTTATTTTTCAAATATTGGAGAATCTATTTAACATACAACAAAGTAATAAAAATCCTGCATCTTTTGCAGCTTATTTAAAATGCCTGATTGTATGTATAAAAATACAGAACTTAAAGATAGTTCAATGGTTATGAAAGGATTTGATACTCACTTTAATACAAGTGAAAACGTGACAGAAGTGAAAAAAGATGCACGGAGAGAAAAACATCAGCCTCCAGTAACTACAGACTCAGGTTTTACCCTACATAGGGTAAATGATGGGGACATGGCATCTAAAATTGGAATTAAAATAAAATCATTGTCCAGTGCTTCAAAGATTCTGGATATGACAGGTAATTATTATTGTTCTATTGAAAGTAGAAAGAGAGATTTGGAGGCTGGCCAGGAGTGGGGAGTGTGATTCCTGTCTGGCTGCTGTGCTGAGTTACGAGACACTAGTCTAGTACGAGGGGATGAGATGAGAGCACTGCATGTCATTGACTTCATCAAGGGTTTTTGTGGGATCTTAGAGTAGCTGAGGAACACTCTTTTCTGCAATGGTTTTGTATCTAAGCCAGGACATTAAGGTCTGAATGAATGGATCTGTTACAAATGTATTACAAAATGGTTGGCTGAGAGAGACAGGTTGGTGGTTGTGCTCTACTCATGT
Organism: Tragopan temminckii; assembly: GCA_028571105.1. Taxonomy (NCBI): domain Eukaryota; kingdom Metazoa; phylum Chordata; class Aves; order Galliformes; family Phasianidae; genus Tragopan; species Tragopan temminckii. The sequence continues at coordinate 2,569,209 of JAOWBP010004015.1, forward strand.
ACCTGCCTCAAGTGCAGAAGCAGGGCTTTGTCCTGGCACTTGGGCTGCCCAACACCCCTCTTAGTGATGTGGGGAAGTGGTGCAGTGAGCTTGAGGAATTATTAGATGTCATCAAACTGGGCGTGGACACCAGTGAGCGCACCTGAGAGCCGGGCTGCTCTTCAGAGAGACCCATCCATGGAGGAGGGACCAGCAGGGACCTGATGAAATTCAGTAGGGTCAAATGCCAAGTCCTGCCCTGAGGAAGGAGGAATCCCCGGAGTTCCTGTGGAATGGGCTGACTAGAAAAAAAGTCAGGAAGCTGGATAAAGTGATTATCCCCTTCTTCTCAGCACTTTTGCATGACTTTTAACTCGCTTCTCAGATGTGTAGATACTGCATTCAGATTTAACTCTCTGATATGAGCAAGACACCCTGGAACCAGAGTTCAGCAAAAGGCTACCAAAATGATCCTTTCAGATGATAGGCTTCTGTCCTCTGTGTCCTGTCAGCTTCTTCTGTATCACCTGTTCCTTGTTCCATATGGCCTTGCAGCACATCACAAAATGTATAGCTTAGAGTCAGGATTTCATGGCTATTGGTTGAAAATAATGAAATCTGTTTTTATAAACATATCCACTTTTATTTAGGAACTACGGGAAGAAACCTGGAAATTTTGAGGGCTGTTACAGAAATACGTATCTTTTATCTGTTGTATCTGGTCTACTGATCTACAACGCTTCTACGTTTACAAAATTACAGTGTTTAATTTGCAGCCATAGGAACTCATGGATTACTCTGTAATAGTTTTGAACTGCAACGTAGTGCCAGGGGGAATCGAATGATGAATGGGTGTTTATGCCTGGGATTTCCCAAGCTAGAGTAAAAATAGGACAATTTGTAATAAACATATTCATTGCTAAGCAAATTGGCTCGTATTTCAAACGTTCACATTTTATCCTCAAAGCAACTTATTTTTAAAATGAAAAATGTAAAATTTTTAGTTTGCAGAATATCTTTTTAAGGCTACATTATATATGCTGACACACATAAACATACATAATCTCTAATACTTTAAATAAAGAAAAAAGTCAGTATTTAGACTCATTAGGAAAAATGAATCCTTCTTTTTGCCCCAAATTCTCAAGAGAAAACAGGCTTTACATATGAAGGCTGCTCTGAAAGGAAAGCCTCCTATTTTATGATGTTGACCCATGATGTCGGAGGTGGATGTTGGTGGTGTCGCAGCAGAGGTTGATCCTTCCCACCAATATTCTGTTTCAGTTTGTTGCCGTTTGGCAGATGGCAGCAGAGGGGCAGTCTGACAGAATGACCTTCTATGTGGAAGTGTGTATGAAGCAAAGGTGTATTGTTGAATGCTTTCATATGGAAAAAATTGAACCTTTGAAATTCATTGATGCTAGCTGAACGAGTATGGAGACCACACAGTGGATGTGAGCATAGTGAGGTGGTGGGTGCTGTGTTTCAGCAGTGGCAACAACAGATACCTCCACTGGTTCAGATTTTTACAAGCATGGCATGCAGGCTCTTGTTCTTGGCTGGCAAAAATGCACAGCTAATGGTGGTGTCTACATTGAAAAACAGTGTTTTGCAGCTTTTGCTCAATCAGGTGGTATTATCGCACTCTTTTATCTGTGAAAATAAATAGAAGGCATTACTTTCAGAGTGACCAGCATACTTCTTACAGATCATTGGTCTTGTACAGATATTTGGTCTTGTATGCATATATTTCCATTCATTAATTTCAAGCAGATTTTATGCTAATTCTTCTTTTTCTTATTCCTGCTTTGAATCCATAACATAAGTAACCATCCATTGGTTTAACGAACTGTTTTTTTGCGTTTTTCACTCTTAAGTATTTTGTTGCTAGTAAGATATCAAATGATAGGCTAAATATCATGAAGAGTAAATGGCTACATTAAGGCCACTAAATTCACATGAACAGTTAGAGAACTGACATACTATCCCAAACAAGTAACTATTCAGTAGTTCTGATGCTTCCTGTTACAGATAGTCAATATTTCTCCTTTTGAAAATGGGTCATTTATTTAGGGGAGTAATTTTAGAGAAGCCTTTAAAAGAAATCTTTATCTTTTTTTAATTTAATTTCTTATTTTAATCCTTCCTTTTTCTTTACCTTTTTATTGTGTCTTTTAAAATAAATGTAACATTCATCTAAGTCCTCAGCTGTTCATTGTTAGTGTTGCTGCTGGTGTTACATCCAGCTGTGTTTGCATCCACCTGCAGCCCGATCAGATGGTTGTGGTTAGGCTGCTTGTGTGGCTTCAGTGCAAGTCCAGGCAAGGATCAACTTGTTTATTTGGATCTATAATGAAACAATGTTCTCCTTCCTCTTGCTTGTATTACAGATAGGAACATATTTGTCTGAAAAATACATAATATTAGCCATTGAAAATAACATTAAAACCACTATTAGCATTAAGGTGAATTTCTTTACAACTGGGCATACAATACTGTGCTTGTTAATTTCTGCTACACAACAAATGTAATGTGGCATTTGACACTGCAGATGTTTTAACAACAGTGCTCTGCTTGCTCTTTTAAATGCTTTCACATGACATAATTGTATGCAATTCCATGAAGCTTCTATGGAGGAGGTTCTTGATTTATGCTATAATCCTGAGATCTCTCAGATAGGTGCTGTGTTTATTTTCTTTGTAAAGTGAAATATTTGGTATACCAAGAATCTAAACAAAGCTATTAAATAATTTAATGAGCTCCTTTTTGATAATAATGATGTATTTTAGACTTGGATTTAAATTGCAAGAAAAACCTTCATTTCACAATTTTAAAAGAAATGTTAAACTTTTCACTCTGTTGTTTTCAATTCCTTAATGCTCTCAAGCAACCCAGTTTAGGTGTATTTTTAAGGAGTTTCCATACTTTAACTACGCACAGTCTAAAGCTTTGGATGATGTAAGTATGAAACATTAACTGCAGCTGTAAGTAATACTTTGCAGGTAAGCATATTGCATAAATGTAAATGGAATTTTAATATTCAAAACTGAAAAGGAAATTGAAAGCTACAAGATATCTCGAATCTCTTCCTGAAGTAGTTAAGCAGGATTCTGCTCAGCATGTATTTACACAGATTTCTAATGGTTTTCAAAGGAGTATTAAGGAGAACTTTAGTGAAGGATGTCCATTTGGGAAAGTGCTTTTTACCCATCCTTTATTCTTATCAGATATGCTTTTTTAAAAGCAAACAAACAACTTGAGATTGTGAAGTATTATGGAGAGGGGAAATCAGTCTTACCAGTCTCTAAAAGCATTTAAAAACTTTATCCAACTCTATGGGAAACACCAGTGTCTTTCATCACAACTTCTAAGCATGATTTTTTATGCTACTGGAGTTTCTGTGCTTGTCACAGAATGGTAGACTTGCATAATAACCTTAGAGAAGCAATATTTTTCTTGTTTGTGTGGCAGGTGTATAGCAAATATATTTATTTTGCTCTAATTTAAGCTTTACACCTCATACAAAATTCACTATGGAACTATGTATATCAGTGTAATATTTGTGTGTGTGTCCCCTTTTCACCTAGACAATTCTTTTGGAATGTGTGAATAGGTACAATAGCTATGTTATATTTACTGCTATGTCATTTTTTTCCCAGCTTCTTTATACAGATAGAAATTTTGTGATTTGTGCTCCAACTGGCTCTGGAAAAACTGTGATGTTCGAACTAGCTATTACCAGATTACTTATGGAAGTCCCATTGCCTTGGTTAAATATTAAAGTTGTTTACAGTAAGTATTATGCAGCTTTAAGCATTTTGATGACAGCAGTAGAAAATTTCATTCTACGAGTGTGGAGGTATAGATTGAGTGCTTTAATAATACTGAAATTGTGTAAGTAACAGTAGAGTATAAATATAGTGACCACCATAGCTTAATACACATACAAATAAAAATCTTGTAAAGAATTTGTTCTCTAATAAGGCAAGATGTACGTGAAAAGGAGAGAATGAAGCAAATGAAACTAAACCAAATTCTTGTGGGCAGAGCCAGAATTTAAGCAGTATCTTTTGTGTGTCTGTCTGTTGCTTTAAGAGAATACATTTTTCTACATTTGCTTATCTGGAAAGGTTTCATACTGTTGCTTTCTGTCTATTTTTTCTATTGCTCAAAGGCAACAGAGCCATGGTTCTTGCGATTTTTAACTGATCTATATAGAAACGAAAGAATGCTTGAAGATAGTCACGTTTGGAGACTTTTCTCCTTTCTGGTGAACTCAATGCGTATCATATAAAGAACTCAATGCGTATCACGTAAAGCGGATGGGATTGGTGATTTTGTCCTAGTGTTCATACAGGGATATATTTGTCAGCTTTGGTATTAATGATTAATCTTTGTATTTTCAAAAGTTTCTGCCCTATTTTTAATTTAATTTTATTTTCTTAATTTCAGTGAGTTCAAATTCTTAAAATGCTGGTTTTGATACAGTATACTATGTATTGTAAACTGCTCTTTTTATAAAAAGGCATGTGTTGTAGTTTCTCTGCGAGCAGGTCAAGGCGGAGAACTTCACTGTGCTGTAAGGATTTAATTACTTTGATAAAAGTTTTTTTTTGATAGAACTTTGATAAACCATCTGATTGGAATTTTCACTAAGGAACTGCCTGGTGGAATCAGATCTGAGATTTCTGGGTTTAATGATGAAGAATGAGATGTGTCAGTTTTGTGAATATTGAAGCAGGGATGTTAATCAGAGTATGTACAGAGTTCTGCAGTGCTTAGTTTATCAGTGGCCCAGTGTATGTGAATTAGCTCATGGTAGTTGTGTAAATTAGTATATGTATAAGCTACTGGGAAACAACTTTAAGGATTACTGGCTGAACTTTAGGGAGCTGTGTTAGCTGGTATGACACTGTCTACACTTACATATTTAGACAGGCTTTGGTTTCTTGTAGGATTCTGTTGTTTGTGAATGGTTTTTCATATGTAACTCCCCTTCCTCTCTGAGTGTAAAGTGCTCACATCATTCTAAATAGGAATAAGGTTGGTATTTGTATGATCTCTCATTAGAAAAAATATTTGCTTCGGTTTCTTCTGTCCATGAGAAAACCCCTGATAACTGAGTGATTCTTTCCATGTGGGATTGAGGAAGAAATCAGGATTAAGAGAAGGCGTGAATAACTTTAACTAAAGGATCCTGCTTCCAATTGCTCATAGGGAAGAACTGTGGCCTAAAGCTCAAAATTGATCTATGCACAAGGAGTATGATAATCTGTTATTAACATTATGGATTTGAGAACAAAACTGAAAATTGGAGAATTCATGAACACATCTGCACTTAGAATTTGTATCAGTATTGTTGAAGGTCTGGTGTTCATGATGTAACTGATCATTTCATGTTATTTTTAGTGGCTCCAATAAAAGCTCTATGCAGTCAACGTTTCGATGATTGGAAAGAAAAATTTGGACCCATAGGACTCAGCTGCAAGGAACTGACAGGAGATACAGTGGTGGATGATTTATTTGAAATACATCATGCTCATATTATTATCACTACACCTGTAGGTTTCAGTTCAAATTCTTACAGAAACAGAATAAGCAGATTTAGTGGTCTACCAATTGTATGCTGCCAGGTCTGCTTTTCATTTTTTTTCAGTGAGTAGCAGAACAGTTTCAGAACAGTGTTATGATCTTTATAGTTGTCTGTACACTGCTGTTGCGTGCTTTTGCTTCATATAAACAGCAAATAATATAATAGTGTGTCAGACGAAACCTACATGATAGGTTGGCTTGAAGTTAGCTTGGCTTTATTTAACAGATTTTATTTAAAGATGTGTTAAAGGTTAGGCATGCCTACATGTACTCTATTTCAGGCGTATGTTTGTCTTTTAAACATCTTTTTCCTCTTGACTTTTTATCTCCTAGGAAAAATGGGATAGCATGACTAGGAGGTGGAAAGACAACTCTATAGTTCAGCTTGTGCGACTGTTTCTCATAGATGAGGCAAGAAAATTAATAATTCTATATGCTCTTTTTCTTTTTGAAGATGAAAGGAAAACTCTTAGAAAGTAAAACATTTAACGCATGTCTGGAGTATAACTGGAAATATTTTGCAAATGTTTTTGAAATTCCTGATAGGTGCACGTTATAAAGGATGAAAGCCGTGGCGCAACATTGGAAGTTGTAGTCAGTCGGATGAAGACTGTTCAGTCTTCTCTTTGGCGTCTTTCAGAGAATCGCCATGTTCCTCCTTTGAGATTTGTAGCTGTTTCAGCAACAATTCCAAACGCTGAAGATGTAAGAGTTGCATTTTAACTGCATTTGAATTAATATAAAAAAACTTCTAAGTAAAGATTGAATAACAGAGTTGTCATTTTGAAGTTGTCAGCTGATGGCAGCTATGTGGTTGATGTTATCATAAGAAATGATTTTCAGCCAAAGAGAATTATCAGCCAAAAGAGGCTATGCTTTTTTTTTTAGATATCTGGGATTTTTTTATCTTTAATACTTTAATATATAAATAGACTTGAGATTACAGTCCAAATTATACTGGTCTAGTAGAACTTCACCTATGATTTTAATGGTGAGGGCACTGTGCAATGTTGTAGTAGTTTGTGTGATAAAGAGAAAATTGATTATTGTGTAATGCAGGTAGAGTAAAGCATGATCGAAAACAGAAAATGATTATTTAAATTCTTTTTCTTCTTTTTCAAAGATTGCAGAATGGCTTTCAGATGGGAAGATCCCTGCTGTATGTCAGAAAGTAGATGAGGATCAACGACCAGTGAAGCTACGCAAAATTGTTCTTGGTTTTCCTTGCAGTGACAGTCAGACAGAATTCAAATTTGACTTAACTCTGAACTACAAAATAGCTAGTGTTATACAAGCATACTCTGATCAAAAACCAGTACTGGTGGTATGAGTTGTTTTTTAGTTACATTTGAAATTGTTTCTTACTCACAAGTGTTGACTTAAAAAAATAAAATTTTTCTTACTTACAGTTCTGTGCCACAAGAAAAGGAGTGCAGCAAGCCGCTTCTGTTCTTTCAAAAGATGCCAAATTTCTACTGAGTGTAGAGCAGAAACAAAGGTATTTTTATGTTTAAGTTTTTGATCTATGTTTCTGTGTTCTAGTAAACTTACGACATTTGCAAAGGTGTTGACCTAATAAATCTTCTATCAGAGGAGTATCTGCAACAAAATCATCACAACTGACATTTCTATTGCTAAACTGGCACTCTTTTGGGGATATTTTGTTTGTTTCTCGGTTTTTTAGGGTACCTTTCACAAGCATTAAGTTGTTTCTAAAAACTTGTTTTTGCAACATAAAACGTTAATCTCCATGGACATGTAAGATCTTGTATTATGAATATTAAGTATACAAGTGATCTTACTAGTGCATTAAGTTAAGCTCATGAGAAGTCTGTGCATTATCAGATACCTTTAATAAATATATATTAATCATCAACTTCACAACTGCAGATGCTACTTCCTGATTTTTGGAATCCAACTGTTGCCCTCTCCATGTTACACAAACAATACGTCTCTGTTGCTTTCCTTGTTTCTCACATTTCTGCCAACCCTATCTATATTTGATTTCACTTTCTGTGGCTGAGTCAGAGAGCTATATTGTGTGTTGTGTCTTGGAAAGATAACTGGGCTGAAAAGGGTGCAGCAGCTGTTCCAGGGAATCAGTTTGTTTGCTTTGGGAAAAGTGAAGATTGAAAGTATGCTAAAAATGTATGGTTAAGAAGTTATTTTAAGACAATATCCTTTTGATAGTCTAAAATGTAGTCGTAAGCTAAGAACATATTTAAAAAATGCAAATACAGTAGTACTACGAGAAAGTATGTAAAAAAATGTACTTGCCAAGGAGTGCTTCTTATAATCTTTAAAGGTGCGATTTTATATCTAGTTTTATGTGAAGCTCTGTCTTTGCATGCTGACATTAATGTATCTGTTTTGTGATTTATTTATTCTTTGTTGTGCAGGTTACAGAAGTCTGCAAATTCGTTGAAAGATTCCAAGCTCAGAGGTAAGTATAACCTACTACTTCTCTAACTTGTGAATGAATATTTGCATGAGTAAACTTAATCGGGTAATGGATGTAATTATTACATTATCAGATCTTTTAATGTATGGTGTGGCTTATCATCATGCGGGTATGGAGCTTTCTGACAGAAAAATAATTGAAGGAGCTTTTACCACAGGAGATTTACCCGTACTTTGTAAGTAAATTTAAATTTGAAAGTCAAAATGTTCTTAATATATTCTGAAAAGATGGGAGTTTGGAATTGGTAACATTTTATGATTCTAGCGTTTCTGTTTAACCTTAAGAATTCTTTAGTAGAATGCCGGTCAAGATGCTTTTGTATTTCGTATATACTTTGGCTCTTTGAGTATACATATTACTAAAATATACATATATTACTAAAATCCAGAGAACTTCTTTTCTGCATGCACAGAGGTCATCCTCCTTGATATGCTGGTACAAGGCTGGCTCATATTTCTTTCCTTCTTCTTCAGATGAGCAATCCTGTTGAGACAGAGTTCTCTGCTAATGTTTCCTTTCTCAGCTTTCATATGATGTTTTCTTGGCTTGTGCTTTGCAGCCATGGGTTCCCTGAACAGGGAGGTTGCTATGAAATATTCCATCTATTGTTATGTAAAATGAAAAGGTATCTGTTTGAGGCATGATAGTCTTGTTCAGGTCTCCTCTTTTCATATCTGGGAGTTCGGACCTATGAAAATTGATTGTATTGTTTATGTACAACAGTGAAAGCTTTGTGGATTTTTCAATTCTGTACAATAGTCTTGGTTCACTGTTAAATGTTAAGGTAGATCCCTTGCTGTGATCTAGCAAAACTTACAGGAGTGCTATTCCTGAAATCTCAGGAGACAGTAGTTCAAAAATTGCTCTTTGCAATGAAAACTAGAGACCCTGTGCCACAGCTTGAACATGTGAATGCACATACAGACTACCATTAAAAGAACGCAAAGTTGCTTAATATATCTGAGAGCAAGAGTGGGAGTAGAATTTGGGCCCTCTTCTGTAACTACTGCAAAGGGGAAGAAGTCTTTTGTCTTCAAATAGAGGAGTATAGATTTATTCACACTGTGGGTGTATGTATATATGGACTGCAGATGCAATTACATTGGTTACTTTCTTTGCCGCTTTTTACACGATTCATTATGCTTCAGCAAACTGTCAGTATGCGGATGTATGTAGTATGTACATAGTATGAAAGCCAGTATTATTCTCATGCCATTAGTTGATTTAAAAAATAGTACTTTGGTTTCCTAGTGGTGGAGTAACTGCGTCAGTTGGCCTGCATAGCTGACATTCCATGTTGAATTTCTGCAATCTCATTATATATTAGAGAAAATAAATTTATGAAGGAGATAATCTGCATGCAAACGACTGCTGTCTTCCATGAAAGTGTGTATTGGTAGAGTATTATGATAATATTGGTGATTATATTTTTTTTGCTACCGTGAACATAAATAATACCGATGGTGGATGACTTGAAACAAAACTCTTAAAGATACTGATTGTGAAGAACTACAGAGGATATTTCCTCAACGTTTGTGCTTTACTGAAGATAGATTGTGTTCTGGATTATTTGAAAACATTCCTTAACATTTGCAGATAATCCAGAATATATATTCTGTTAAGTAATGTTTGAACATTTACTTTTAAACAGATGTATTCTGGTAAAGAATTCTCAATAATACTATACAATCAGGTACAGAATTCTTATGCAAATATGTCTCAGTATCCTAGATCTAATTCTTTCTAGTGTGTAATGGTTCTCAATTTTCACTGGCTACACTAGAAAATATGAGCTCTTCATGATGAAAATTAGGTGCTTATTTGTTTAATGTCTGTGTAACGTTTCAGTGGTATTCATCCTGATGTCAATATACTTTGATCTGGTCTAGTTACTACTAGCACCTTAGCTATGGGAGTCAATCTGCCTGCACATCTGGTGGTTATAAAATCCACAATGCACTATGTTGGAGGAGTGTTTGAAGAGTACAGTGAAACTGATATTCTGCAAATGATTGGGAGAGCAGGAAGGCCTCAAGTAAGTTAATGCTGTGTTACAGCAATTCTGTCTAAAGGCAGGTAAGTAGAAACTATATGTGGCAAAGAAACAATTCCAAAACTTTCATTGCAGCATTTGGTTTTTTTTCAAGTTTTGTTGTTAACAGTTGATGAGAAAGAAATGTTTGATTTTGTATTATCTGTTAAAAAAACATTGTTTCACCTTGCTGTAGTAAAAGATCCAAAATTTGCATTTGAACTGTGTGTAGAGTAAGGATTGGAGAACAATTAGAAAGCTGGCACACAATTTACAGATTGCATGATAAAAATATCTGAAACATTTAATGGCATACATTGCAATTTACTTCTCATGACTTCAGAATGAGAAAACATTAAGTTAGAAGAAGACTTAGAGAGGAGCAGTTTGGAAACACTGCCTTCACAATATCCCAATTCATTTTGCTCCCACAAGAGGAGGGCAGGGTTGTTGTTGGGTTTGTTTGTTGATTTATGTATTTATTTTTGCAGTTTGACACAATGGCTACAGCAGTAATTATGACTCGTTTGAGTACAAGGGAGAAGTATATACAGATGTTAAATGGTGCAGATATAATAGAGAGCAGGTAATTAATTTTTCATGAGATTAAATAGGTGGCAGCAATTTCATATTTTCTACGGAATGTATTTTCTCTGAATTTTTTTCTCTGTTTAGAGGAAATTTAAGGACCCGAAAAAAAGAAAACCAATCCACTCTAGTCAGAGGTAACAGCCTCTGTTTTAGTAGATAAAAACATATTTGAGGTCATCTTAAAGTTAGCCCTAGATTCCTGCTAGAAAATTTAAGAAACTAAAATAATATATATTACAAAGACGAACAGCAAGAGCTGAAGCCAGATCATGTATCTGAATTTTTAGACAACAGAGCTTAGAAAATAGCAGGCCACAGAGTCCAGTTGAGATGAATGAAATATCAGGAGAGACACATACACCAAAGTTAAGATGTTAACCCTAACTCTGAAACACAAAATTTTAATCAGACATGTTTGGGTTTTTTTAAGGTTTAGTTTTTCAGATATGTTCAAAATATCAGTACTGTGCTGTAACTTTGAAATGTATGTAGATTTTTTTTCTAAATAATCATGAAATTTCATAGTTCCCAAGGTTATTATTTTTGTTCTCTGGATCTTAAGCCATAGTGAATTACATAATTGATTGCTTACTTTTTTAAACTATTTCCTATTAATTTCACTGATTAAAATGAATAGTTGACAGTAAGCAAAAAAAAAAGCTTCATCTTTTTTTTTTTTTTTTTTGTATTACTAATTGATAAATATACTTACAGAGATTTTTTTTGTTTCTTTGGTTTTGACAGCTTGCACAAACATCTTGTGGAGCATTTAAATGCAGAAATAGCGTTACATACTGTCACAGATGTCACTGTAGCTTTGGAATGGATACGATCAACATTCTTGTACATTAGAGCTTTAAAAAATCCAACTCATTATGGTTTGTTTGTTTGCAGTTGTTCTAAATTTTGACACTGGCCTGTGTTAAATCAGTATTATTTGTTCCTTTTGTTTTCTTATGGGCCATTGTTTCATGAGGGGTTGAAGACAAATTATGTAATGTGGCCCATAACACTTCATGGAAAAGTAATTTTATTTGCATTAATACAAATAGTCAGAATTTCAGTGTGATATAACGTTAAAAACTATGAAGAAGCCATTTACAGCTTTATAGTGATCTGTTTTTTTCATCCTAATACACTCAGCCACGTATGCGTACAGTATCTAGACGTAATGTGCTTTTCAGCACTGAGTAGGTAGTCTGTAGCTATGAAAAAGACTTTGTCTAGCATTTCATAGTTTTGCTAAAACAAAATTTTAATATGCTGGTTTCTTCAATTTGTCTTGTCCAGAGCAGCATCTTAATTGCCAGCCATGACTGTATCCTTGTTATTGACACCTGTACTACATCCAATTATGAAGTGGTTATTCACTTGCTGAGAATAATTTAAAAAAAAGAAAGAATTTAATGGAATAGACCATAGTATATGTACTACTTGAACAAGTATTACAATTTTGGAAGCTTCCTGTATTCTACAGTAGGAAGATTCCGTATGTGAATTTGGCACTCTGCTAATGTTTAAGGATGTTTCTGCAACTGTTAGGACTCTGATGCATGTCACAGAGGAGCATGTAGAGCATTAATCCTTTTGTATCTGTTCTAACAAACACTTGTTGAAACTTGGATGCCATTTGAGACTCTTTATTTGTTCCTGGAATAATAGAAACATTTAGCAATTCTTCATTTTGGCCATCTGGCTCCTAAAAATTAGGAAATTGTTTTTGATTGGTCATGATATTAAGGAGGAAGTATATAATTGTATTCAGTTTTTAAAAACAAATTGTTGTTTCTTGAAGGTTTTTCGTCTGGATTGGATAAAACTGGAATTGAAGCAAAATTACAAGGTAAGTAGTCTATCAGCTTTCTCAGTAAAATGTTATGTTTTAGGCCAGGTTCTTCCATGTTTAGGCATGTTATGTAACTTCATTATTCAATAGATCCAGTCAGAGAACAAATATGCTTTACTATGTTGTGCTGTTTTATTATTTAATTATTATTATACTTTGGAATACGCTCAGTAGGTCGAAAAGTACCTCATCTTTCTATGTATGTTCTCAGAAATAAGACAACGTGTTGAGCTCTCCAATTTTGATCGCTTGTCATTCTTTCTAATTTTCCTTTAATTTATATTTCTTATTTCCCTTTATTAATTTCTGCTTATATACTTTCAAAAAGCCCTTTCAACAAATTATCTTCCCCTATTCCAGCATCTGTAACTTCTTCTCCCTGCATACACGAAATATGCTGTGATAATTTTCATAGTTACTGATGTTCTCATACATTGCGTGTGCAAAGTGAAATACTCCTGGTTGCTCTGGGAACTTTGAATGCTTTCGCAACTTGTTTTTATTTTGAATACCGTGTTAATGTTTTCTTGGCTTTGAAAGAGAGAAAAGCAAACAAAACACTTTGATCAGCCTCCTGCAGATATCCAATACAAGAAAATAGATTTACTGAAGTAAATACGAATTCACCTGATACAGTATGGAATTTTTTTCGTGAAGGATTCTTAAATACCTGTGGATATTTGAAATTTCCGCTATTTGAGTGTTCAAACTTAAGGGGAAATCATTTGTGTAAATACTGTGAATTCTCAGGCTTGTCATTTGGTATTGAAAATGGTAGCTTGTGTGCCACATATCCAGTCTTTTACTTTGCTACATTTGCTTTACTGAAAAAGAGTTGAGTTGTGCTATGTCAAATATCTCTGAGTGAGCTTCTCTCAGGTGGAAGTTTGTCATCAGCATAAGAAAGAACTTTATTTGAATTCAGTGAAATTACTTTGATATGTATTTATTGCAATTGGATGATTTTGTTCTTGGCTTGTGGGTAAGGTAAGTTTTTTCAGTATGTGCTAAAAATACATATATTTTCAAATTGTGGACAGAACTCTGTTTGAAGAACTTGAATGATTTGTCATCTTTCAATTTGATCAGGATGGATAAAGAAAATAATTTCAAGTCAACAGGTAACACTTTTCAAAAAAAAAAAAATTAAACTTCAGAAGGGATGTTGAGATAATGAACTACAAAAGTTCACAGCTGTTCCTGTGAACCTCTAATACAAGTACACAAATGTTATGGAGAGTAGAATCTGAAAAATTCTCTGTCTAGAATTATGTGATTTGTTTTTCCAGCAAATCATGAAGTTCATTCTCTTAATCCCTGAACATGTCTTCTCTTTTAATGTCACAGAAAATTTTGTTGCAGATAGGAGAAAATTATCGAACGTTATCACAGGATAATGGGATGTAACAAAATCCAATGAAGGAGAAGCTTTCTAGCTACCTGTTCTTCTCTACCACCCTCTTGTAGAAGTGGTTGGCTTCTCAGCAACTGCAGTTCACAGTCTGATATATTAGTGTGAATTAATCTTCACTGGAGGAAACTAAATGGTGCATATTTTTCTGTCTCGGTGACGGGGTCAGTAATATCCATCACACAGCATATTGAGTCAGTGGTGTTAAATGTCGTAGAGCTTTCTAATAAGAAAATTAATTCATTTTTGTGACTTAAAAAATGCATACACTGAAAAAAATACTTGGCATATGAATTTTTGAAGGTGTATTCTTCTTTTACAGAGACCGGAAGATTAATGGCATGGTATTATATTGCATTTGATACAGTAAAGCAGTTTTTCAGAATTAAAGGAACCGAAACTTTGAAGGAATTGGTAATTTTAATCAAAATTTACGGATGTTGAATTGATTTTAAACAGAAACAAAAAATAAGATTCAGAATTTTTTTTATGTCTGCCAAAAAGTTTGGGCTTTGTTAACATGATGTGTATAATTTTAGAGAATACATCTAAATAAATTCCGCGTGGAGCACTCTTGAATCTTTTTATTTGGGAGACCTCTTGACTTCCACGTCTTTCTTCCCATCACTATCCTTTCTTAGGAAAATACGAAGTTGCCAAAGCTGTTCTGCTTATGTAAAAAATACTTTGAGTTATTTAGTTATCTATATTTTATTGTAAATACTAGCTGTATGAGGAGCGTCTTTTATTTTTAAAGAAACGTTATTGTCTTTCTAAGTCATTTTCTACTGTCAGTTAGCAAGCTATTATTGCAACAGTTATGTTACAAAAGACATTTTGTTTTCAAACAGATCTTGTGGTAGAACAGATTGGCCATGAATAAATGGAATGCCTGTTCCCTTACAGCTGTTTTTGTTACTAATGGGTGAAAAAAGTAAAGTGAAATAAATAAGAAACAGCAAAAACTGTTTATATTTACCTTGCATGTCATAAAGTCTTGGGAATGTGTTTGGTCTTGGATAAGCTCAAGTGGAATAATCATCTGAAAACTGAAAAATTTTACCCTTCTGTCACAGAATAACCTTTATAGAAAAAAAGGTAAGAAAAAAGTTAAACTGTTACAGGTTACAATGGTCTCCAACTGCACAGAATTTCTAGATGTCAAGTTAAGAACAAATGAGAAGAAAATACTGAATGCTTTGAATAAAGACAAGGACAAAATAACTATCAGGTATAAAAAATTATATACATAGAAAAACTGAAGTTTGCTTTTAGCAACAAAAGCTATGAATAGTGAACAATAAGTATATTTTCACATGTAGGTTTCCAATGGAGGGGAGGATTAAAACAAGAGAAATGAAAGTAAACTGGTAAGTATTGCACTGTGATTACATTTTAATGAAAAGTTTTCATTTTGTCTGTTGAAATCCCTGCTACAGTGTGTCATTTCATAATGGATCAGATCTTTTATTTTACTCTTGAGAATTTTCTTGTGTTTTCCAGCAGAAACTTCTACGTTGTTATATGTAGCTTAGAGTAGAGCTTATGTATCAAGACATAAATATTTATTTTCCAGTCTTATTCAGGCTCACCTAGGATGCATTCCTGTTCAAGACTTTACTTTGACACAAGATACTGGCAAAATATTTAGAAATGGCGTAAGAGTTACAAGATGTATGGTAAAATTTAATCCTTTTCTATAAATACAATAACAAAAAAATATATTGGTTGATTAATACATAGTAAATTTTATTTTTACAGGGTTATCTGACTTTTTGGCATCAAGTAAAGACAACTTCTCTGCATTATTAAACTCTTTGATTTTAGCTAAGTGTTTCAGGTGCAGACTTTGGGAAAATTCACTTCACGTGTCTAAGCAATTGGAAAAAATTGGTATGTACTTGTCAGTAATGATGTAAGGTGTAGAGAGAAACAGCCTTAAAACTCACAATTTTGTAGTGACTGTTTACAAAGTTAAACGTGTCTCCCAATTGCCTGTTTGTCTACAGGTAAGTACCAAAGTTATTACAAGTTTGTCATTACCTTCTTGGATAGAAATAGTCCATGTATTGATATTATTCATGCTTTCAGAGTGTTGTTTCTTAATGTTAATCTCCGTATTTTGAACAAATTCCACATTTGTATAATTGCATACCTCAGTGGACTATAACTTTCTCTCTAAAAAGCTCTCTGTGTCTGTCCTACTACTCATATGCATGGGAACCACTTAATTGGCATTGAGATGGATAGGAATCATAAAATAGAAACAATTCTATAGTTCATAAGGTTCTTATATGTTCTCAAGCTTCTGATGGTGTTCTTCCTTATCAGCATGTTGTATTACTAGATAAACTTCTGTTTGGGAATACTGATTTGTTTTAATTACTTGAAAGGGAATTCAGAAATGTTGAAGCTCTTGAACAAAAATGTATGTATGCTTGACATAATAGTGTATCTTCCTGCCATATTGTCTGATGTTATCGCGCTTTCACGCTTTCAGAATTCACTGCAGTTCTCTGTGTTTGTTTTTTAAAGACACATCTACTCTATATGAAACAGTATAGTACAGAGGTCTGCAAATAAAGCCAGGAAATCTGTATGGTACAGTGCATGACAAATTTATCAGCTCATGTGCAGAAGAAGTATTGCTTCATTCATGTGGATGTAAGCTAAGGGATTAGGGCACGTTAACTTCTGTGGTGGTAACGTAACTTGTTTCCACTATTTCTGGATCTATGCTAATGTACCAATCCAGGATTTTATCACCTTTAGTGCTTATTCTAGTTCTATTTCTGTCTCCTTTTTTTTTCTTTCTTGATTGGACATAAATTGGGGGAAAAAACCTTTTCTCATCTCTCCTCTCATTTACAGAAGCTCTGGAAACAGTCTGAAGACTAAGGATGTCACTTATTAGTTCTGCAGCTATTTCACCTATAGTGCCTCGTTTCTTTTAAGTAAAGCTGAAGACTAGTTCTTTTGTCATAGATCCTGAAATGGTAGAAAGGTTTCCATTAGTGAGAAGACATAGGATACAAATGATATAAGACACTTTCTCCTCATCTGTATTTATGTTCACCCAAGAGGTGTCCAAATATACTTAAAAGGAAGAAGAGTTTAACAATTTATGTTTTTTGCAAATTATGAAGATCTCGAGTTGAAATGAGACATTTCTTGATAGATTGCTTTAACGTGTTCTCCAAAAAGCAACCTAAGACCTAAGAGTCTCTTGAGAAGTTTCCCACCTAATTTCCAGGTTTCCTTTACTGTTTCTATGGAATTATGCATGATGAATACATCTAC
The DNA here is from genome assembly GCA_028571105.1 of Tragopan temminckii. Lineage (NCBI taxonomy): Eukaryota > Metazoa > Chordata > Aves > Galliformes > Phasianidae > Tragopan > Tragopan temminckii. The sequence continues at coordinate 2,586,421 of JAOWBP010004015.1, forward strand.
TCATTCTAAGTATTTGGTACTACCTTTTATCTAAAACTATTTTGGTCATTATGGTAGGCTGTAGTTCTAGCTGAGAAAATGCCTTTTCATACGTAGTGCATTGACTAAATCTGACTAAAATTTTAAAAGAATGGAGAATCATGAAGAGGAATAAGGTTGCATGTAGAATTCTCTGCCAGTCTGCTTGTCATGTAACAAGAAAGTATTTTGCTAAACTTGCAACAATTCCTAAAAGATTATCATAAATATTTTTCCTGGAGTTATTTTTATTATTAGTTTGCTTGAATGCATTGAGATCCGTTTGACTTTAACATACAATTAATTCCTTGGATATAATTATTTGTTTCAGAAATCTTATTCCATGTGAATGACATTCTCTTTTTTAATCATACGTACACAGAATGCTTGTTTGTTGACTCTTGTAGAGCCTGATCTAAAATCTGTCTTATACTAGAAAATGTGTATAAAGTGTTGTTTGCTCCTGTAGGAAGTGATCTAACATGATTTTTATATTAGAGAATTTATATAAAACTTGTCATTATTGTAATATTAAATGTTTTCGTATTTGCTTTCCCTGCATTTCTTTTTCCCTTTACTAATGATAAGTGAATTTAATACTTAAATATTTAGTTGAAAAAAAGATGTTTGCTATTTGCTGGGCAAAAAGCTTAGAAAAAGCATACCATAAAATGTTTTCTGCTTTGTTTTTACTTGCTATAATACAGTTAGAATAATTTGAGATTAGTAATTGTCATTTAACAACATAAAACTTTTTCACAGGTGTGTCGTTGTCAAATGCTATGGTAAATGCTGGGCTGACATCATTTAAAAAAATAGAAGAGACAAATGCAAGAGAACTTGAATTGGTAAGTCTTTTTGTATGCAGATAAACATTAAGAAAATAATATATCTGCTGAATGAATGCCAGCAAAATTGAACATTCAAAGTGATTTCTTCATTTATGCTAGTGAATTTTAAAAGTGCAGTTACTGTTTTGTTTTTTTTTCTTGAAAATGTGTATAATACTTTAGTTTAGGAAATTTAATATGACTGACTTTGTGGATTTGGCTAGTTTAGGAAAGTGGCTGCTTAAATGCATAGAATTTCATTATTAACGCGATTTGAAACAAAAGGCAACACTTCTAATAATAATTCCTAATAATAATCCCTTCTAATAATATTTGTAAATATGTATTTCCTTCTGTTTTTAATGTTATTCTTAATGTTAATGATGAAAATCCTGTATTTCCATTCTTGATATTTTAATTAAAGATAGTCATAGAATAAAATGCTGCTTGAATCATCTATAAAACATTCCTAATTCGAGGCAAATTAGATTTTACACTAGAACAAGTTCTTAGGCTCTTGAATTCTTTTCTGAGGAAATTGCTTTTCCTGTGTTCTGGAACAGAGTTCTAAATGAAATTTATCTTATTCCCTTATTTCTGTTCTGGCTTTAAGAATTTAATTTTTCTTTTCTACCCTTTTTTCAAGTTTTCCTTTCATTTCTGCTTTGTTTTCACTAAAGGTAGGGTAGCATAGAAGTGTCAGCATACAAAGCCTGCCTAATTCTTCAACATGTAAGCTAGTTCATTGGCTGAAACTGAACAGAAGAGAGAGCACTGTGGAAAAAATGTTGGAATTTTCTTTTGGCTATGTTGCTATTCTGGATATCACTGACAGTAGAGAACTAGGAGTGATTAGGGCTTTTGTTAATGGTATAATTACTCTGGTGACTTTGATCCCTTGAATTTACTTTTGTGCCAGCGTTGCTGATCAGTTGAATTTATCCAAAATGAAACTAAATTTTTGCAGATTTTAAACAGACATCCTCCTTTTGGAAACCAGATAAAAGAATCTGTTTTGCACCTTCCAAAATATGAACTTAGCATTGAACAGGTATGGCTTTTCTATTTATTTTATTGGGGGTTTTTTTGCTGATATTACTAAATGAAAGTGCAAATGTTGCTGTTAAGAAATTCCAGCCCTCTCTGATAGTACACCGTACAATCTCATGACCTCCTTTCACCTTAGCAAGTACAATGAAACTCAAACTCTGAAGGACAGAGTTTGAATAAACATTCCCTATAGTACATTAACTTTGTTCCTTCTCCCTTCCACTGTTAATAGCATTTTGTATTAGAGTTGCAAACCAATATATTCACATTCTAGCTTTATATGTAAATATCTTAAATATAATGCAAATATTTAAATATTTTTTTCAAAACATTCCACCCAAGAGACAAAAAAACAACTTTATTATAAAATTTACTGAACAAACATTAGCTAACATTAACTTTCTGTCTCATTTAGCAACATATAGAAAGAGTAAGTGATGACATTAACCTAGCTGGTACCGTTTCAATGGTAGAGTGTAATCTAATGCTCTAATTCTGTGTTCTCTGAGGTTATGATAAGCATTATATCAAATAACAACTTTGCCTCAGTTTTCTGGAATAAAAAATTTACAACATTTTGTGAGGTCAGTACAGATGAAGATGCCTCTGAGGTTAAAAGCTGTATACTTGTGTGAAATGCTGTTTTTATAGGAAGTTCTATTCTAGTTTTTCATTTGACTTAATAGCTGATGAGCATCTCTAAAGTTATTCATAGAAGAAAGATTCAGCAATGACATACATAGAGGGATGTTGGAATGTCAAATATTTGAATCTGAAAACTTCATCAAAATACTCTGTTTTGTTCTTGCACTTTACATTGAACAGAGGAGGGGTATTTTTTTTAGGGGGACTTGATGTATTCTGTTTTGTTTTCTCAAAACTTAAATACAGAGTGTTCAGCTATGGCCAAGATAGTGCCATATTATCGAATGGCTTGAATTGGAAGGGACCTTAAAGATCATCTAATTCCACTCTCCTTGCCATGAACAGAGGTTGCCACTCACTAGATCAGGCTGCCCAGGGCCCCATCCAACCTGGCTTTGAACACCTCCAGGGATGGGGCACCTGCAGCTCCTCTGGGCAATTTGTTCCTGTGCCTCAATACCCTCTGAACAAAAAATTTATTCCTGACATCTAACCTAAATCTCGTCTCTTTTAGTTTAAAGCCATTCCCCCTTGTCCTGTCACTATCAGACCGTGTAAGAAGTCACTTCCCTTCCTGCTTATAAGCTCCTTTCAAGTACTGAAAGGCTTGTGAGATCTCCCCAGAACCACTCATGGCTGGCCTCCTCCTGGACATATAGGAGTGTCTAGGAGTCTAAGCATACTGCATAGAAACTGTACTACAAATTGCTCAAATTGAGCTTTTGTGGTTGTATCAGCATTTAAAAATGTATGGAAGGATGTATGTTTTACTTTGCATATTTTAACAGTTATGTTATCTTCTATATAATCTTTTCCTAGCTTCCAAAATACAGTGATACAATGGCTGAAATTTTAGTAACCACCATATTAACAAACTTTGAGCAGCTACAGACAAGGAGAACAGCATCAGACTTTCACTATGTTACGTTGGTTGTAGGAGATGCAGACAATCAAGTAATTTTTATTCAAAAAATAATGTATGTATAATCAGTTTTTTTCATCTTTCTTTTGTTGCCATTTATTCCTTTGTTGTCTTGCAGTTTTTGCAATACTTTCTATTTATGCCAAATATTAGTCTTTATCCTGTAGTTACTCAGTTGTCTCCTAAAATGTTGCACAACTCAATACAAAGAAAAAAAAAAAAAAAGAAAAACATGCTTACGTGCATGTCAGCACAGAGGGTACGTGTAAATATCTGGACAGTAATGATGCCATGTTGTAGAAATCTTCAAAAGTCAAAATATGTAAAATATCTTAAAATATATATGTGTGTGTGTGTGTTCTCAGCTTGTTACTTATGAGTATTAGCAATCTTTCTTTAGTAATATGTCACAATTGTTTCTATGTCAGAGATGAAATTCAATTCTCCAGTTAGATAACTTATATTATCTAATCTATCTAAATGGAGCAAATGGAAAAAGAGACAAAGTCATTTGTAACTGCATGATCTACACAGGAGTCCTGGCCAAGGTCTGACACTTTTGACAGAATTGAAACTGATCTGCACGATCCTGGCTTAAGACCATAGATCATATATTATTGAAAGGTTATTCTTTGGCCGCTTATCAAGGAAAGTTCAAGAACCAATGCCAAAGAAAGACTCCTTTACATAATTACTGATACAGTCTTGTATGCAGTTTTGTTTTCATTGACAATATCTCGTAAAACTTTACTGATGCATTGCAGGGATTCTGTGCTGCTGAAAACTGGAAATTGGATGAAGAAAATTGAAGTGAAAAGAGCTCTTAAATCAGATGACATTAGTGTAAATTTAATTAGTTCTGATTATGGTGAGTTAATTAACATACTTGCAATATAAAAACAACTGCATAAGGTATAAAATATGTTATTAAAACACTTTACATCAGATCAAAATATAATAAAATCAACTGGAAAACAAATTCTATTCTTTTTATAGTGTTGAGTATTACCTATCTGCCCTAATTACACATCCATTTATTTAGTAGAATATTAACATTCTCAAACAAAACTGTTCTTGAGAGAGGATTTTGCTCAATTAAGACAAATTAAAATTTTCTTGTTCACATTACTTTTAAGTTGAATTAATCTATCAACTTTATAGGTTACTTGCACTGGGAAGAACTGTATTTGCAAATGTGTTCTTTGAATTTTGCATGTAAAATGTATTGATGCAGATCTGTCTCCTCTGTAGTAGCATGAAACTTCTACAATGAAAAATGTGGTTTCTTAAGGTGTGAAGATTTCGACATTGGTTCCCTCAGTGCCAGTTTCCATGCAGCTGAAGCTACAGGAGTAGATGAAGAACAGTAATGATGTTTCAAACACATGATTTGAACTATGTTAAAAATTGAACTGGCTGTAGTAAATTCTTCATCCTGCTCCAGTATTAAAAATAGATTTCTCTGTGTCAGATTAACTGAAATATATTTGTTTCTTCCAGGAAACCATTAAATATTAAGACAATTACAATAATTTAGCCTACAATAATACGTACGCCTGTGTTTAAACCTGTGGCTCAGGCAGGAAGAAGTGTTTTCTAAACAAATGAGATAGAGAAAACATTGTAATTTTATTAATAATTTGCTATCTACAAGTTGTACTGAGTGCAGTAAATCTTGAAGTGGAAAAAATGTTAATTTTTCTGAAATTGTCCCATTGGCAACAGTGAAGTTACACTAAAAGCAAGTTTTCTTAGTGCCTTCTTACTTCAGTCTGCATCTGTTTCATACATTAAGGAAATCTCACATTTTTTGAAAAGCCTGCCTTGTTTTTCAGCAATATTTGCCTAATTGAAGTCCAAAATACTCTCTTTTTTTTTATAACTGATATCTGTCATAGTCTGTTACCAAGCTTGGTTTTGTTAAAACTGACAACAATTAGCATTCAAATAAAAAAAATTCTATTAACATTGTCATTTTACTTCTTTGTCAGTACAAAGCTGCTGTCACATAGGTTAGACTATAGTATTAGAATATAGACTATAGTATTAGAATATAGACTATAGTACAGTTTTACAGAAAATTATATCTGCACTGCAAATAAACCTAGTTCTACGACAATACAGGAAAATTTTTATTAATGGAATTAATGTGTTCAGTAGAGTATAGCTATATTACTCACATAGTAGTGATGGCATTAATTTCTGAAGATGTGATTTATTTTTTTTAACATTATCTACAATAAATCCATTCAAATAATAAGCTTGCTTTTAATGTTCCATATTCCTAACAACTTTCCATGGTCTTTGTTAAAGATTCATACTTTCTTGAACTCTTCAGAAAAGTGGAAATAATCAGTAGTTCAAGAAATAGTTCATAGCAATTTGAAATACTTTTTCTTTTTTTTCAAAGTTGGCCTTGATATACAGCGAACATATACAGCCTTTTACTTAACATCAAGAACAACGGGAAGTAAACTAGTTATAAATAAAGTGAAAGCTGAGTCTTCTCTTGACACATCTTGTGGCACAGCACAAAGTCTGACAGCAGCAAAAGTGGATACAGGTAAACAGTGATAACACAGAATCTGACTAATTCCAAAGTCAACAGAAAGCTGAATTTTCTGTTCAGTAGAAAGTTAAATCTCTTTTAGCCATATTGTTTCTTTCTCAACTATAACAAATATGTAATGCTACTGTTTCTGCTTGTCGAGTACTACTATGCAATTCTTTGAATTTGAAAGTTAGAAAAATATTGTGAGCTTGCTATCTAATGTTGCTGTTTGATTTTGGAAATAGCGGTCGAGCCTCTGTTTTTTCAGTGTTTGTTAATTTATTTCCAGTTATAGTGCTAGAGCAGCTCAATGTTTTGTTGAAGGCAACAAAATTCTAGCGATCCAGATTATTTTAGCCCATCCTACACTGTATGAGGAACTCTCTCAACAATGCATACAAAATAAAAAATGAGCGCTTCTGCATTTTATTCATCTAGGAAGCAGATCTAAAGAAGAAAATACCCATAAGAAATACAGTAACAGAGAATGTAACCATCGCTGTAGAAATAAAGATGTGTGTGGACATGACTGCTGTGAGTTTCATTAAATATGTTATTTCTGTTACTTTTAGATGAGTATAATTTACAGTAGTTCTGTTTTTACCAATGTCTACGTAACACAAGTGATACAAGCAATACCAGGCGTACATTTTTGCTAAAAAAAAAAAAAAAAAAAAAAAAATCCACATTTTGTTAATATAACTTTTATAGATATTACAATGGCTATGAATGTTTTTCAGATCATCTAGCATATGATTTAAGAGGAATGTAAAGCTTGACCTCTCGTGTAAATATTAGTGTGTTAAATCTTTAGTATCTCTTAATAGAAGATACCCAATCTTAGTGGCAGAATTTCCATTGATTTGGAAATAATTATGATTTATCCCATTTAAACTAATTGATGGTCTTTTAATACCCTTTCTCAGGTAAAACTGGAGTGCTTCCAAAGTCTGAGATGAGCGGAGATTCAAAGTTTAGTCTGTACCTGGCTGATTTAAGGAACAGGAACTCTACTTCATCTGTACCCCCAGTAAAGCGGTTAAAGGTTTGTTTGAATACAGTCAATATTTGAATATATTTTTTTAATCTGTTTTGTGTTTGTATATATTTCCTTTCATAAGGAAATACAAACTTGCAAGGTTGTCTGCGTGGAAAGCAAAAAGCGAAGAAGTAGAAAGGTTCTATAGGTCTGGGAATCTTTGACAGCTTCTACTGATGTTTGGAGTACTTCCCATGATGCAGTTCTCTGCATGTACTCTTTTTATTTTAATGGCATTTGATAGATTGTGGTGGGTGAAATACAGAGGCATTATTGGATTGTGTATTGTAACATAGTTTGGCGAAATATGATCTGAACAAAAGCAAATACCGCTATCTATCAAAGTAATGCCACTAGGAGATCTGCTGAGAATTTGCTCTATTAGGTAGTATTAGTGTGTTCTTCATATCTGTTGTAGTTTCTGTGAAAATAAATAGGAGGCTTTCCTTTTGGTGTGACCTACGTATCTTTGAACATGATGCCAAACTAATCTTCTGTGCATTTGAGATACTGTAGTCTTAATTTTTCCTCACAGTTTTGTTTGCTTGTTTGTAATAGAGAAGAATGATTAGCCTGCAGCTAATACAGACAAAGTTAGTGATACCCAGTCTGGCTTTTTTGATAACTATAATAGAAGCGTGTAATTCAATATGGGATTACTATAGCTGTGTAATCTTGAGGCAAATCATACAGCATCAAGGGAAAATATTGCTGACTAAAAAAAACTTTTTTTAAGAGAACCCAAGAGATAATTAAATGCCAGAATGATAAAATGTGCAATTTTTAAACAATATGCTAGCTTGGTAGAATAGTAATAATATAATTCAGATTGTTAAAAAACACTTTTCAGTCTTTGTCTCATTGATTACAATAACCTGCTTTCTTTAGATGCAGATGTTAAATCAGGCTCAAAGTGTGGATCTCAAACAATTTGTTTTTGCACCCAAATCTTTGATGCCAGCATCATCAAGGTACTAATGAATAAAAATAATAATAATTAATGTATTTAGGTAGTAGTTTTATTTTAACTAGTGCCTGTTTTCTGAATAAAATTCTTTTTTGTTGCAGCTTTTTTTAACAGTTCCACTGACATGTCAGTGTTTTGTTTTGTTTTAAATAGGTCTGGCAATAAAGAGTCATTTTTGTCACCTTCAGTGGACCAGGTAGATAGTTTTAATAACTTAGGAAGATCTCAAAAACAATTCCAGTCCTGGGACTATGGAAAGAGTGGTAAGTTATGACTGATGTTTGAAATCATAACATTTGTTGTTTTGTGTTGAGCGTACCTTGTATGTAAACTGAAACTTGCTGAAATCACAACAGCAACCAGCACAGGGAAATAGCGTGGCCTTAACTGGCTTTCTTTCTAAAATCAGTAAGAAAAGCAAATGCAGATCTAAGTCATATACCTCTAAATTAAAAAATAATGATGAATTTCAAATATATGAGGGTACAAAACTAAATTCTTTGTGCAAGGTATTTCCACTGAAGACACTTGCAGTATGAAAGGTATTTTATCTGTGTATCTATATCTTTTCTTCTTTCCTTCTGTACTGAAAGAAGTTAATGAAATAGAAGCTTTTGTCCATAACCAGTAGAACATCAATATCTAGAAAAAAGAAAGAATTCTTTCTACTTTTCTTTCATTGGAAAGGGCATTAAAGTTTTCTTATGTGAGGTTAAATGATCAGTCTTTATTATTAGTATATAACCATGATGTTCTCTCAATGCACGCCCTTTACCATTCTACTTGGTGACTGCAGAGTTACATGAGTCAGGTTTTGATTGTCTGTTGGTTAAGTAAGTAGCAGATCCAATGTTTAGATCATACTCAGACATATAAGAAACACTGTTGAGATAAACTGATATGTATATTTTTGGCTCATGCTGCCTTAAGTGATAGCAACTGTACTATATTATTTCAATTTTACCAAATATCTTGAGGATGGAATATTCTTTTGAATTAATACTTCAGATTTGCCTGTGTACTCATCCACCAGCTTTTTTTTTTTTTTTTTTTACCTTAGTCTTAAGATGGGAGACTGTTGCTATATCATCAGTAGCAGCATGAGCCAGTTAGTATGTGATATGAATGTGTTATAAGCATAAATTCACAGAAAGACAGATGAATACTATGGTATTACTATAGCTGTGTAATCTTGAGGCAAATCATACAGCATCAAGGGAAAATATTGCTGACTAAAAACCATCTTCACTAAGTAGTACCAGAAAACAACCTTAGCCATATAAATTGGGCCAGGTACACTTTAAAAAACGCACCAGAAATAATTTTAATGAGATAAGGCCCCAAATTCTATGATTTATGTAGGATCAATTAAGTCTCTAATGGTATCTTTCCATTCTGCATAAATAAATGCAGGAAATTGAGAATATACTGTGAAATTGTAGTAACCTATAGTCAGGTATTTTAAACTGTGTATATGTCTGCAGTTATGCACCATGCTGACTTTGCATTCCCAAAATTACAATAGAAGTGCCTTCCAGGTGCTTTCTGGTGTCTCTTGAACAGTATTTTTTATTTCGCCTGTCCTGCTTCCCCTGCGTTGAAAGGGATATCTAGATCAGAGTTCTTTTACTATATTAGGACCATGGCAACAAAGCAAAACACTTTCTGGTGCTAGAGAGGAAGTTGGGAAGGGGAGGGGGGTAAAAAGCAGAGAATTGGATTGGTGATGAAGAAAGAGAACAAAACGAAGGGAGAGAAAGCGAGGAAAGTTGACTGTGCACCAGAAATCAGTGTATTTTCAAACATCAAGTATCTCACTTTAATTAAAAATCTTAACAATAATGGTTGGAAATGCTTGAAAACTTACCTCAAAGTAATGCTGATGAAAAAGCACGTATGTGACAGTCCTTCTTTCAATAGATTGAACAACTGGTCTTAAAACAGAGCAGTTTCTATTGTACTTTTCCATGGATTACAGCTTTCTCTTTGAATCATTCAGTATGTGTGAGAAAAGCTGAGAGACAATGGTATAAAAAAGAGTCTTTCATGTGTAACTTGACTGATACAGCTAAAAGCTGATCTTTTTTTCAGATGCTTTGGATGTGAATGCTGAACTGAGAGATGACGTTTGGGATGATCTTGATGATGAAGTATTAGTAGTTGCTAGCAACCTTTTCAGTAGAGAATTAGGTAAGATTATTTTGACAAATTCTGTGTATAAATTATTTTACAGGATTATGGTGATTAAATACATCTGATAGCTCAGCTCCTCCATACTTTCACTCCCCATCCTCAACAGAAAAGCGGGAGAAAATATGATGAAAAAAAGCTCATGGGCTGGGATAAGGACAGGGGAAATCACCCTCCAATTATGTCATGGGCAAAATAGACTCAGCACAAGATTTTTATTTATATATATATATTTATCTATTGGTAGCAATCTAGAGCAGTGAGAAGAAAAAGCAAACTAAACACCTGCCCCTCATCCACCCTCTTCTACTTCTCTCCCTGAGTGGTGCAGGGGAATGGGAGCTGCAGTCAGTCCCTAATGCTTCATCTCTGCTACTCCACAATGATCACTCTTTCCTTCTCCACCCCTCCCATAGGATGCCTTCCTTCCCAAATTGATCTTGTGTGGGCTTCTCATAGGCTGCAGCTCACCAAGCACTGCTCCAACGTGGCCCCATATCATGAGGCCCATCCTTCAAGGAGCACAGTGCTCCAGCATGGGTCCCGTGGGTGGCATCTCCCCCAGGCCTCCTGCTCCACCATAAGCTCTTTTCCACAGGCTGCAGCTCTGGCCTGAGGACTATTCCTACTGGAGCACGTGGATTTTTTTTATTTATGATATGTAAAACATTTGCAATGATTTTTTGTTGTTTGGTGGCTGGTTTAAAACTTTGATTCTTAAATGGAACGTGAAAATACCTGCTTTCACATTTCAGATGAGCATGAAACGCTTCACAAGCACTCAACAAGTGAAGCAACAAGTGACATTTCAGAAGAGTAAGCATTGTATAATTTATTGCAATTTTATTCATTTTTAAAATTATATTTTACATTACTTATGTTCACAGTTCGATGTTCACATGCATAACTAAATATGTAGAAGATTGTTTACTGAGAACATGGAGTGAAATTTCAACTTTAAAACGATAGGAATTGTTGACTATTTGAAATGACTTTTTATTTAGATGTGGAGGGAAAATCCTGAACTGAAGCGTAAACCATTTTGCACTTCTGTAAAAATAACTTAATTTTCTCTACTTGGTATTTTCAGTTCTTGCCTATTGCAAGGTGATACCAGCATTCAGAACCCAGTTCTCTCTGTGTTTAATAGCTCATCAAAAGTGGAATTATCTGTACAGAGTGGACATGTAAATACGGTGAGTAAAAATGCTTCTATAACAGGATTTCCTGTAATTAAATTAGTCTTTCGTATGAAAATGTATTTATCGTATCTGACATGTGAATCGGTTTGAACACACAGAATTTCTGAACCTATCTGTGTTGTCCAAACTCTGAACAAGCATGCATTCTGTGTTCAGTGTGATGTTGGCATCACAAAGAATTAGGACTACAAGAATCCATCCTGCAGTTTTTTTAACATTTTAATATTTGCCTTGCAGTTCCCTTCTCAAGAAAACAAACATTCAAATCTTTCACAAGAGCTGGAAAAAATACAATGTTCTTCAATTTCAAAAATAATCCCAGACTCTTCTAAATTCACTAGGGAAGAGAATTTTTTTATTTTCACGAAGGAACAGAAAGAAGAAATGGAACCTAGGTAATAAGAAGTTGTATGTATTTCTCTGTTGTCTAAGTGTTAAGTGCTTATTTCTCCATGGCAATTTGCTGATTTACTACAAATCCATTTTCAAAAGATGAATTTGCATGGTAGTACTAACAGTTAACTATTCTTAGGAAGAAAATATTTTGAATAGTGTTTTTGATTTCACAAATTTCTATGTACTGTACCTAATTTTATTTTGCTCAATATTCATTAGATATCTTCCTGATGATGAGACCAGTGATGTCAAGCCTTTACTTGGACTACTTGATGGCATATTTTAAAACAGAATATATCGTGAGTGTTTAAAAAACAAACAAACAAACAAAAACACTTGTTTTTCCAAAGCCTTCAGAATTTCTTCTCTGTTTTGCAGCTATTTACCAGTAGTGGGATTACTGCCATACAGTAGATCATTACATATTAAAAAAAAAAAAAAAGTTGATGTTTATTTAATGGAATTTTGGGTGTATTATCTTATTTTGAAAATTGCTTATGTTTTCATTTGTTGACCCCACTGTTTTCAGGATTGAAAAGAAAAATGTAGAAATGTGTCAGAGGAGTTCTCATGCTGACGATGTTTCTATAGATAAAGTAAAAATCATATAAGAAATAGTAAGCTATTTATTACATGTTCTGCTCCTAAGTACTGTTTAAATGAATGAAAAACTGTTTCCTTGGAAATTTCTCAAAGCTTTATTTTGTTTGTCAGTTTTTTAATGCTGAATTTTTCTGATTCTGTTAAATAACTAGATTTAAAATAAAGAGTGATGGAATAGTAAGTTACTCTAGGCTATTACTCCTTCTGATGGTACTACCAGCTTGCTAAAAAAAAACCAAAAACCTGCAACTTTCATCATGTTAGCGTCTTTCCTAGATCTCATCAAAACAGTTGTTTAATGTCTATAAAAAGTATTCTAAAGTTGTATTTAACTGTTCGCTTTGATACTTGAGCTCATAAAAAAGACCTGTATGCATCTCAAAACAAACTTAGGCAACCAAGTACTGGATTTGACTATCTTCTTAGAGCTCTCGTGTTTGTACAATAGACATCACGTGTTCATTGGGTAGAAAAATGATGGATTTTAGAAAAATGATGGATTTTACATGGATTTTAGGCAATATTAAATTTCAATGTTAATTATTCTAAGTGTGTGAAAGTTTTAAAATAGCACAAGGATCCCTAGCTGTTTGTTCTTGCAGTGTTGCTTGCAGTGCAACCAAACACAACTATGTTTCACTCCCATACGTGATTCTGTATTTCTTGGCTAGTAATATGTTTTTACATATATATATATATATATATATAAAAATCCCTCGTTCTCCATAAGAAAGAATGACAAGCAGTCAACACCCAAACAAGACGTGTTTTTGACTGTGCAGTTTCCAGCAGGCCCAATCTTTTAATGCACTTTGGTAAACCTCAGTTATTTAATTGCCACCAGAAGACAGTTGTATGTCAGATCTCTCATCAAATCCTTCCTACTCTCAACTCAGTAGTTGGCTATATCTAGTCTGAAACTGAGAACAGTCTGATACCAGAGTTAGGTATGGGAAACACTAGTTTGCCTGCAACTTGGTTTCCTCAGAATGAAACCTACGTGAGTGTATCATATGGAAATCATTACACAACCCAGAGGTGTCCAGATTGCAGTTGGAAAACAAGACCTAATGTAACCCTGTGGTCTTTTAGTCATACACAGCATCATAAGTTGCAGTGGTGCTGAAAATGGCTTGTCGTGGTCTCTAGGTAGAATTGAAAAGATTATCTTAAACTCTGCACATAAAGTTGAATACTACCGTGCTTTGCTTTGAATTCTGCACAGAGATAAGTTCAGAGGAGTTAGCTGTCCCTAGACAGACTGATTATTGGCTTCCATTGTAAATTCTGGTATTTAATCCCTTTCATGGCTTGAAGAACCGAGTGGCAGTAACAAGATCGTTTCATTTTTGAGTTTTCTCTTATTCCTTGACTGTTTTTATGTTTCCTTTCTGCTAGAGCAGAAGACAGCAGATTTGGCGTTCTCATCTCCTTCTAAATAAAGCACTACTGATATTTGTGATGGATCAGACCTGAAGCCATCAACTACTTAATACCTAGTGTTCACTCTGAGTGTCCATTTATTAAGAATTGGTGGGGGATTGGAAAGAAACGAATTTATTAAGATTATAAATAATTTATGTAATCTTGGGATGATACAACTTGTGACTTTCCAAAACTTTACTCATATACCAGTTGCACAGATCTCACTTGCAATCCAAATGTGGCACACACTGAACTGTTTACTGGTAGTTGTCATGAAACTCCCCCTAAAGGTTCTGAACAGTGTGTCAGTGACTGTAGTGGAAGTTGGTCATGATTAGATTGTCATAAATATGAATAGAGTATTTATTTCTCTGTATTAAAGAAGCATCTTTTCAGCTTGGAGATGGTCTTTGACTCCATTTCTATACTGAGAGTATATTTGTATTTTTCTCTGTAATAGTCTGGTAATATATGTAATGTCTAGAATGTAACTAGCTGTTGCCGCTTTTGCTTCATATTTGGTATAATCTAAATGTAATTACTTATTTTCAGCCTAGATTATAGGTTTATGTTTAGATTGTTAGTGCAGAGAAAGTTATCCTTGCAGGTATTTTATTTTCTTTTTAAGGTTTTCCTCAGTGCAGTTCAGTAGTTATTTTTTGATTTCTTGATGATTCAGGCTGATTAATTTTCTGATACTGTATTTTTCCTTCTGTTGATTTTAAAAGACTTTAACTTCTAATTTTGTCCATAGTCAGAACACACGATAGTAAATGCATTTCAGTACTTCCAAGGCTATTTGAAGTACATTGCATATGGTTTCTAAGATCAATTCCTGACTATTTTTCATAGGAAGCCATCATCCTATATATCATACTTAGAAAATTACAAAAATGTGATATTGTTACTGGCAACACTTCAGAAAATACATTTGATACTGCAGTATCTTTATAATAATGTTGAACACTAATGAAAAAACATTATTTCAAAGATAAATAGTTTATTTGTTGTTGTTTTGTTTCATTATTCATATTAACTCAATTTCTCTTTAAAGTATAAATACTTTCAGTTTGGTAGTACAAGTGTTCACTGTCTTGAGAAGGAATGATTTTTTCATTTGGTAATATTTGTTTTCTTATTGTTTCATTTTTCAAGTCATTATAGTTAGAAGATCAAAACTGATAACCATAGTGTATCTCCTTGGCAATAACTGAATTCAGATACACAGTTACTATGCTTCACAACTTATATGGACAAAAAGACCAAACTGACTGCAGAATTAGAAATATCTACTCAAGGTTGGATTGTTTGTATGGGCTTTTTTGTTGTTTTTTTTTCCCTTGGTATTTTTTTTTGTTTGTTTGTTTATTTTTTAAATTTAAAACGTTCAAATAAAGGTAACTCACAGTTACTGTACTACTGCTGTATTTAGACCAGCAGTCCCAGTTAAGCAAATCTTAGTCACGTGTTATGACATGTAAAAAGCAGAGTTTACCACCTCCAAACCATTTCTTATTTCCGTAGCAGGAACTCTGGTGTTTCTCCGCAGATTCTAGATATGAATGACTCTGGGACCAAAATCCTAGTCATGCCCCAAAAGGTGTGCATAGACATAGCTATTAAGAGCTCTCTGATTTTAGTCAGATAACTGAATAATCTAAAGTTCATATACCTTGTTTACCATTACGCCCTAGAAAGAGGCAGGCAGTGTCAGAAGATGATTCAGATTGTAAGCGGGCTGAATTACTCTCTAGTGGAACTCATCAAATTACATGATGATGAAAGTGACTACATACAGTTAGTGTGGAAAAGCTGCTGTGCTGTAAATTAATAGTAAATTAAATAAATATTGCTTTTCTTGTATAAATGAGGTGCTTGGGTTCTTTTACCTCCATAAGGATCTTATTTTTCTATGTTGAATGGTCCTATTTCTGGACAGTAAAGATGGCTGCGCTCCACTAATTTTGCTGCATGCAGCTTCCTTTCAGGTGCCTTGTCGATGATAAAATATACTAATTAAATTCAGTGCAAGATTGATTCATTCAGCTAATTCCGACTGATAAAATACTGTCTTAAATAAAAATATTGTTGAAGTATGAAGGGATCTTGTTATTTTTTTTAATTCTGCATAGTGTTGTAACATTAAATAAGTGACTTGAGTTAAAATCAGTTGAATTGTACAAGTAGCTCTTTCAGAATGTCACTGATTTTAGTCTGAGGATGATTCTATAAAATGTATATTATAGTTTCCCATAGTGGAGTCATGAAAGAAAATTCAGTGTGACAAGAAGTCAGATTTTACTGTCTTACTTGTCTGATTCTCTGTAATAAAATACATGCTCATACCTGCTTTTAATTTAACTTCATCTTCCTTATATGCTTCCTTTTCCTATCAAATGTATTGGTTTCAAAATATAAAGTAAGGTCAGCTGTGTCTGTGCCTTAAGAAAATGCAATATGCACTCAAAAGACACGATCAGAAATTACTAGCAGAAAAATATATATAGTGTTTAAACATGTTGCCAGACACATTTCTGTATAAGGTAAGTTTATAGCATGTGGATTACTGTAAACGTACAGTGACAATTGTATGCAGCTTGTCTCGTGTTCATTTAAATTACATGGAATTCATTCATATATTTGAGCACTTCAATGAGCTAAACTGTATGGTAACTGTTAAAATAATAATGGAAGTTGTGGCAAGTAGGAATCTTACTTTTTTGGATTTGTTTTTACTTAGATATCGCTTCACAGAATGGTTAAGTGAGGTATAAAAGCTGGTCCTCTTAAAGGCAATTAACAATAATGAAGATTGAACAGAAATCGCTGAATTGAACCAATATGCATCTGCAAATAATTAAAGTTATCCATTTTGTGGAGCACAAATGATACCCCTAAGACACCATCATGCCAGAATTAGTGGTCTCTCATCTAAATGAAAGGGTGTCATGCTTTACCTCTTGACCCCTTCTGCTTTATATGTAGAAGCAAGAGTAGCAGGTCAGTTGTTCTATTGGTGCAGTCTTTAAAAGATATCCATGAAATGAGACTCGCGGACGCCCTTTTTTCCCCCACTCTTTTGTTTAACAAAAAATAGAGAAGGAAGTGCTACTCAATAAGAGCAAAATTCACTTTCTGTAGAGCACCAAAATCTCATTGAAGGTTTACATAAAAATATAATGAGGTATATACTTTGTGCTGACAGTTTGCAGTGATGAAATTCAGCTTGGGCTGAAAGAGTTACTGGCTTTATTGGCCACCACTGCAGAGCTGAGAGTAAGGTCTCCTGTATAACCATGTTGCCATTATTTGTTCCTCAAACCTCTAATGAGAGAAAATTGTATCCCTCTAAGCCACCTCCTCTCTATCAGAGACAACTCCTGGTCTCTATATACTCTTGGCAGGTTTTTTCAGATGAAGTAGGCTTGGGCTGCACTTTGTGAGTAATAGGAGGAGGCAGGAACTATTTGTCTCCTCTGCTCTACGTGTTCTTTGGTCACTGTTCTGCTTTGCTGTGGTTGTGAAGTGGCTGGGAAAGCTGTGCTACTATTAACCTGCAGTCCTGCACTGCATGTCCTGTTCTGAATGTAAAGTCCTGATACAGGTTGTTTATACCCGTTGGGGAGAACTGCTTTCCGATTCACTCTAGTATGCAAACTGCTACAGTGAAAGCCATTCATTTGGTTTCATTTGGTCATGTGAGATGTGCTCTGATTGTTACTGGGTCTGTCCTCCTGCAGTATTTAAACTGATTGTTTTCATGTGCCAGTACTTGCAGGCATCTGAGCAGTGGTGTGCAATAATGTTGCACGTTTTGCAGAAATGCAGTATGTGAGGTGGAGTATTTTGTATACAGTAGGTGTATATTATTTCAAATATAAGTAGTGCCCAAATATACTAGCAAGGTGTTTGTTGGTTTTGTTGGGTTTTTGTTTATTTTTTTTTTCCTATATTAAACGTAGAGGACATGAAGCTAGTATGTAACAATTACACAGACTTTCCTTCTAGTTCATGCTACACAGCAATTTTTATATTTTAGATGGCTGACCATAGGGGAAAATGTAAAACATTTTGTTTTGGAGGCTGGTAGGGTATTTTGTTTGTATAAATGTAACAACGTTTCTTTCATAACTGTGAAACTTCCCATTAAGGGACGTGTATAACTTTCAAAATAAAAAGATGCTTGTAACTGTAAATGGCTATGATATATTTAGTGCTCCCCCCCATTTGGAGGCAAAACCTATTTATGAGGCTTTATTAAGTGCAAATAATTCCCATGGCTTCAGCAGAGAAGAAACAGCTGTAGAATATAGCCTGATTTGCATATAAATGACATGATTTCAGCTCAGAAAAGATATTGAAATATATATATTTCTGCAGTGAAAGCCTGATAGTCACACATATTAAGGTCAGCTTGTGTAACTCTTTTTAAGCTGCTGCAGGTTGATATCTGATCGCACTTCCAGCTAGATTTAGGCACTATCAGTTGTATCCACAATGAAATTGTGAATTTCTGCTTTAGAGCTAATTAACCAATCATTTTTTAGAAATGGGTTCCTAAACATTTATCTTGGCTGCTTTAACACTTATAAATGCTCAGAATATTTTATCAATGCAAGCGGGTAACTTCCTGGGGAGCCAGGAAATAGAGAGTTTGGAAGAGAAGGAAATGTCTCCCGAAGGCTTCCAAACCTTCAAATTCCTACTTGGCAAAGGCCTCACTGGGTTGAGTTCCATTTCCAGAAGATGGAGGTTGTCTGCTCAGATGGATTGACTAGCCACAATTTATTGTCATTATACTGAATACCTACCTCTTGATGAAGAGGTTTGATACAGTTTAGTAAAGAAGTGTTGTCTAGAAACTTGGATATTCAGATAACAACTTCCTTCTTAACAATTTCTTTTGCTTTGTATGTGTTATTCGTTCATCTGAATGGAAGTGTGTCAATAGAGTTTACTGCTAGGATTACCAAAGGTTTTTTGCTGGTTGTGATGAAGTATTTTAGCTTTTGTAGTCCAGACTTGTTAGGTTGCTGTTTGCAGAAACAAAATTATTTCATCCCATGGCACCATTCTCATGTCTTGCAAGTTATGCTTGGAGGAGGTTTTTCTGCCCAGCTGGAGATTTCTACTCCAAGAATAATAACTCAGCAGATGGATCATAACATTTTCAGTATCTCCTCCTCAATCAAAAAGATTTTAGGCTCTGAGATCAGCTGGGTGGTTTCTAAAACTTGCACTGATAGTTGTAGAAGACGCATTTGCAAAAGCACCAACACATTATCAAAATAATTTTATTTCAAAAGGATGGCAGTAGAATTGATTGAGAAAGTGATTAATAGTAGTGGAAAAGATCTGCTTGACTTGTGATATATCACCTAGACGCATTTCAGAGGCTGGAAGTTTGCTTAAGTGAGGAAAATAACCTGTGATAGGAAGGTAAGAGGTACAAGTGTGTCTCTCTCTTCTTGGGTGTGACTGTTTTGGACAATCGTATTAGCAGAAGCTTACATGAAGGCTTAGTTTCTGTAACAGATTCACAGAAATGATAGTAAGGCAGATAATGGTAATAAAACAGTATGTTTTGAAAAAAGGTAAAGTTGATTGCTTGGAATGGCGGAAAATAGCTTCAGATAAGTGTGTGATTCAATAGAACTCAGTCTGTCTGTAGAGTTTATAGCAGCCAATAAGAAATGCTCTTTTGGTTCAAGCAGTTAATAATATCTCTGCACTGTAGCTTAAGGAATACAATTTTCAAAACTACTGTAGTGTGGGACCAATAAATTTTGGCACAAATAAGGCAGTATTCTATATAATTTATTTTAGATTCACATCTAGGGTATGTTCTGACACTCCACATGAAAGTCAAATTGTCCATGTAAAATGGTTTTCAGGTGATAAGTTGACCCCTGGGGTTTTAGTAAAATAAAAGATTCAGAATTCTGTCTGATTCTCCAGTCTATAAAAGCTATTTATCAGCTGTTTGAAGGATTTGATAAGAAGGAACGAAAAGAAAGAAAAGCTTTTGTATGGTGACATTTTTCTCATTAATGGGAACAATGTTAGAATCACAAGCTCCTTCTGGATTTGGTAGTAAATAGTCTGCTGACATACATTTTGGGAGGCAGTTGTTCTGTGTGAGAAGTGTATGTGTCTAATGCTCTCTAATAAGCATATTGAGCAAAGCATATTTCTAACATGTGCGTACAGCCCTTCAAAAGAAGGGCATTTACTGTGCCACCATCTGGCCATCATTTTTAAGTGCATTCCATTATCACAGCCTACCTCTGCAGAAGTTTTGCTGGAGAATGATCATCTTATGCTGCTCAGAGAAACACCAGAAGAACAACACAACCATTTTTTCCTGCTAGCATTCTTCAGTATATAAGCATAGAGCAAAAAGAAAAAAATGGTGAACTAAAAAGAAACAAGGCATTGTTTCTCTATTCTCAACACTCATATTGGACCTGCTGTTAACTTCATCATTTTTTTTTTACTTTATTTAAATTTAATTGCATTTTCTTGAGAATACTTGCAGGCAGTTCCTAGTGTATTGTATGCCTTCACTGTCAGTTTAAGTAGATCTGAAGTTGAGTAGAGGCTTGATTGCTTTTTTTTTTTCTTAGAAGGATGCATCTGCATATACATGCGTATGAAGTTGAGTGCTACTGAGCAAAATAATAAGTAAGATGACAGTAAATGGGACTAGTCATAGTCCCATAGCAGAAATAGCCTGCCTAATAAAAAGTTTAGGTTTAGAATAGTTAAATGTGTTCCTTTGGATTTTGAGTGAATAAAATACCTCCAGCTTCAAAAAAAGCAAATAAAAAACAGAAATAACAACAACAACAAAAAACATGCTGAAGAAAACTGGAATTTTCTATAGTCTGTGTAAACACAAAGGATTGTTTCAAAGAAAAAAGAATCCTCCTGCAGTTACTGCTCATGTAAACCACCACCTTGGATTCTGCCTGCTTGTCATGAACGTTCAGTGTGTGCTGTTTGCTGCAGAAGTACTGCTCGTTGTGCTCTGCAGCTGGGAGTGCAGGAGGGCACGGAGAGGCAGGCTGCATAGAGACTGTCTATTGGCCACTGAATTACCAGAGGACAGGCAGATGTCTTCTCTTCTGAGAAGAAGAGAGCAGTGCTCAGAGGGAAGGAACATCTGGCACTCCCAAGTGGAATGAAGAAGGAAAATGCAGTGAGCCGAGATCTTGTCAGTGTTGTGAAAGAGCTGGGACTTTGTTTGCAGGTTAGAGCCAAGCTCTAGAAGTGACAGGAGGTTGGACAGTTCCCTAAAGCAGGCTGAGCAGTGTCTGAGGTGCTCTGTAAATCACTTGGAAATGTTCAGATTGGAAGAAGGAATGGAAAGATAGATTTATTCTACAGTGGCCCGGTGTGGACATTCATTTTCAAGCTTTTTAAATTTTATCTAGCCCTCTAACAGATCAGATTTCTCATGATTTAGAACAAATAATTCTATCCTGTGTTTCTAATAACATCTACTCTTATGTAAATCTGGATTCTGTGGATATGCTTGTCAGAAAGCGAAGCTTGCACCTAAGGACAGTTGATAATTCAGGGTTATGATTCAACTCAAAAAGAGCTAAGTATTACATAACCTTGTCTCTCCTGGTTTTGTTTTTTGGGTTTAGCTTTACAGAGAACACTGGCTGGTGGTCCTGTGAACCTGTGGGAGGGGCCTGGTCAGGGACTTGAGTAACTCACGCTCTCTCAGGTATGTATAAGCTCCAGAGGAGCGTACTCAAAAGCAATATGTCTGTCATGTTTTTAATGTGCTTTTCTTCTGGAAGACCAAACCTAAGGATCAGAAGAGCTTATGAGCAACTCTGACTTCTGCTGTCGACTAAGATATATTCTGCATTAATGCTTTTTAAAGTAGCTATATATTCTTTTTTGGGTTATTTGTCACTCTCAGGTTGATTTTAAAATGCATCCTCCGCTTTCAAGGTTTCAGTTGTTAGCACTGAAATATTTCACTGTGCATTGGGGTGTTGTGGCCCCACCTTAACTGCAGGCCACACCTTTTGCTTACTCCAAACCTTGTGAGAAACTGTTTCTTTTTCTGGACTGGGACGATGCCTAGAATATGTATTCTTTCATATCCTTCATACCTTTTGTGAGTGCTAGGCTGATACAGTGTCAGGTGCTGTTAGTGCATAAGTATTCACTGCAAAACTTGTCACTTCACTTGCAACCGGAGGTAAGGCCACTGTCAGTCATGGAAGCATCCTGATGCAGGTCTGCAAGCAGAGTCCTGGGGCCCTGGATAAAGGCAAGCACACAGACCAGCCTCCTGCAAAGTGGCAGCCACCTCAGAGCAACTTGAAGTGCGAAGAGGTCATAATCTGCTCCCTGAAAAGAGGCACACAAGGTAGGATGGCTAAGGAAGATTCTCATAGAATGCTTTATGAGATAAAGGCAGTCCCATAACTTGCATTTTGGAAAGGGACATCTGGCCTAGGAATTAATGCAGTTCATCTCCTAACTAACAAAAGAAAATAATGATTTTTTTAAAAGGAAAAAAAAATATCAGGTGTCCTTCAGAGGCACAGCCTTAAGAACTACTTATTGCTTATGTAAGTACAGAGGCTTGTGGTGACACGTTGTTTGGGGCATTTCTCCGTCTCACTATCAGCGTTTTGCTTTTCCTACGGATGAATGCTGTGGATCTGGGTAGGAAGGCATTTTTATTGCTAGGCTGGGTTGTGCTGACTGCCCAGCTGTTTTGGAAGTCAGTATAACTGAAATGTGTTCATGGGGAAAGTGGAACATGACCAATAATGAAAGTACTCATGGAGAATATCATGTTAAAGTGTGCTCTGCTCGTGCCCTGTGCCACACCAGCTGTGGTGCCAATGCAGTTCTGTGGGCTGTCCTGTGAGATGAGTTACAATCAGCGAGTGAGTATTCTCCCTGGGAAGCACATCTCCTACCTCTCAGCAATGCTGTTATTACTCAGATAAATTGCAGGTGTGCAAAAAACAAAGCAGACTGAAAAATTATCTTTCAAGGTTATAATTCACCCATACTTGAGCTGTAAAATAGATAGCCTTTGTTTCATGTATAGGATGTCAAGGACAGGTGAAATACAATAAGAAAATAGAGATCCTACACCCTAAACTTAAATAGAGCTGCCACTGACATTAGTAAATGTCTTTTCAAGTGTATATTTTGATTGCATCTTAGCAGTCTGGGTAGCCTCATGGAAGGCTGCTGGTGCGTGGGATTCGCCAGGGTTCCATCCCAGCTTCACAGCTTTACATGTGGCCTTGAGACTGCTGGGCGCGTGTCTCCAGAGGAAGAGCTGAACAAAGAGTAGCATTAAATTTACATTTCCAGTTGCGGTGCAGATGCAAATGGAAATGAGCCGAATGGAATTGGTAATATCATTTCAAGCACTGGCTAACATCCGTAAGCAGCTGTGCCTGCCCTCGGACTGCGACGGGACGTTCAGAACACATTGCTTTAAAAAGGTCATTGAGGAATACAACCCCCAGCATGCACTGCACGCTAAGTGTTTCAATATGGCTTTTACATTGGCCTCACGTTGGACGTTTCCCTTTCTTAATTACACTAACAATCTCCGGCCTGAGGCACATTGAGGAATGGCCCATCTGCGT
>JAOWBP010004015.1:2610057-2627436 GCA_028571105.1 Tragopan temminckii
TTTACACAATGAATTCATGAGGCTAGAGGGCACTGGGGATGGGAGGGGGGGGATTCCTACTTGTCACCAGACATTAGCTAGCTTCTAATGTGAGGAGTAAGATTTCCTTGATAATCAAGATACTTCTGCTATGACAGCTATATACACTAGTGCTATCTGAAAAGTATTGTACATCACTGAGGAATTTATGCAGAAAAGAACGCTGCATAATTCTTCCTGAACAGAAGTATCCCACAGGGAAACCTTACCTAACTATTTCTATAGAATCATCTCTAGACACACTTCTGAATTTATAAAAACAAATCCTTTATTTAAAAGATGTTCTGTGAAAATCAGTTTCCATAACAGAAATCAAACATACATGTCACACAAGACATTCTGAAGGCAACAGTTGTTGTGTACTGACAGCTACCACTGGCATAGAAAAAATACAGACTATGCAAAATGAGTAACTGCATTTATCACTATTGCCTAAGTAGGAAGGAACAGACAGGAAAAAGAAGTACTTTTAAAACAGTGATGCTTTTGTTTTTATGATAAAACCTCACTATCTAGCCCCTGTTCCAGCAATACTCGCAAAGTAAAGCTGTTCTCTGAAAACCATCTCAACAAAATTAGTGCACTTTAGTCTCCCAGGTACTAATTGGGAACAAAGCAGGGGTATGCAATTATGGAAAAAAATCCCTCAAGCACTTTTTCATTTCAGTCATACTTCAATGCAAATTTCTATGTTTTGAGAGAGTATCTTGAGAATTAATCTTAGTGTGAGAAACTCTTGAGTTTTAAATCAAAGTTAATTGTCTTAGAGAACAGGTATGCACAGTAATAACAACTCAAAAGCATCTTAGGATTGGACCATATTAGTAACGTTTACGTAATATTTACATCTGGAAGTATTTTTTAAGAAGTTGCATTTGCAGTCCAATTATGAGACAATTTCAGTAGTGCTGTGCACAGTGTAACGGTACTTCAGTGAGTGTAAGGGCAATAGATTAAAACTCCTTCAGTATCTCATTTTCACATAAAATGTACGAAAGCATGAACAGAGCATGTTCTCATAGTCTCATGTCTTTAAAAAAGGGATGCAGCAAAGCATCTTTTGCAGTTATTCTTGTTGCAGGGTTCAAGTCTAGTAGCTTATCAAGTAGGTCGTATGCTTCATCAGGAACCTGATCCCATCCTTTCATGTCTGTTGCCTTATTTTCTGAAGCACCATCATCTTCCTGACAGCTCTTTAAGTGTTGAATTTCTTTTCTGAGTGTCTCAGGAGCACACTGTTTGTCTACTTCAACTGGCAAAGCTGAGCTGTCTCCAGATTTGCTGGGCATGTCACTGTGGGATCTGTTACAGCTGCTATTTGTTCCTCTCAGCTTCTCACAGAGGGTTCGTAAGTTTTGTGCTGGGACAACTTGGGTACACAGAACTGATTTACCTAAGAGAAAAATAGTTTTTACAGTCAGTGACATTTTATTTTACTTGCTCTATGACTACAACTTTTAAGTTTGTTTAGAGAAATTTCAAGTATTGAAGCATAACTGACATTAGTTAAAAACTAATTAAAAAAAACCAAACCAGCCAGGTTTTACAGTAAGGGCTCCAGAAAGCCAGAAGTAGCTCTGCTTAGAACAGAACTGTGTTTTTACACGAAGTTATGAATTGACAAGTCATCACTCAGTCCACACAGCGCCATTTTCCATTTCACTCTCATCTTAGCAGAACTGAAAATTAAAAACCCAGTTCAGTTTATTGCTTACATTACTGATTTAAACGCCTGTTTGGAGAATTAAAATTGATGCTGTCAGTTACACTTCCAGGTACCAAGTGCGTTAATGTTTGGCTTGCAGGCAACGAGGAAAATGGCTATTTCCATTTTTGTGCTTTTTTTTTCTCCCTCCAAACAGGCCCTCTTGCTTTTTTATTCTTTTTTGTTTGTTTGTTTCTGGTCCTTCTTGAAGTTGGATAAAAATGCAAGGTTTACATCGTCTAAATATTAAGTCAATACAACTTAAGGCTCCATGGCAAATTTTGCAGGAATAAATATTACTTCAAGAATTCTAAGAAGTAGGAAACATTTAGCTGGCATATTTCACCTCAAGTGGCCCTGACTTACTGAAAGGCAGCAAAGTTAGGAAATCCACAGGATGAATTACTCCTCATAAAAAATTATAAAAGATAGACAAATAAAAGCTTTCCTAAAACTCTGTATGTATGGATAAGGAGTGTTATTTTGCATGCAAGAAGTGTGACTTACCTCCAAAGTGACTCCCAAAGTTTAAAGTTTGTTTAAAATAAAAACAAGTCACAACTAGATCGTAAATCATCGTGTTAAACAGCAGATCAGGCATACATTTTCCCCTCCTCCCCATAATTAAGGCTTGCATACCAAAAGTTTTAGCAGCCTGAATGGTTTCTCGAGATCCACGAACTGTCATGATTTGTGCCAAAGCAGTTAAATCATCGCTTGCTTTGTAAAATGGATACCGTCCACTGAGCAGAGAAAGGAATACAATTCCTGCAGACCACATGTCAATTGCTGTAATAGAAAGCAAGCTTAGTAACAAGTAAGCAAGTAAAACAAGTAAAATTTCATCAAAAGCAAAATCCCAAATTCTTTAAAAAGAAATTATGACCAGAAGTGTTGTTATCAGAGAAAGTAATATTCTGAATTACTACAGACTGTGGTCACAGCAATAACGCTTCAGCAAACAGTGCAAATTGGTACACTTGTAAATAAAATCAGATACCTTCTTTTATAGAGAATGTTTGCCTATAAAATTTCTCACATCAATAATTTCATTAATGTGCTTAAAAAAATGTAGTGAAACATTTGAAGTTATTCTGATCAGGGAGCTGAGAGAGGAAAAAATGGCTAGTTTTGGTACTTCAATAAGTTTGCCTAGATTGAGAAAACTTTATATAAAAGTTCATGAATACAAAACAATTCAGAATTGAATGTAAATCTTGCTTTTCTGGGATTGAGGTTGCCAGTTAGGTGTACTAAAAGGTTTGTCTTACAACAAACTTGGTTGCTCTCTAATATGAAACCACTTGACAAGATTGTTTAAGAACTGTAACAGTTATTCATCACTTTCATTGTGTTGTGAAGAGTACAGGGAGTTCTCTGATGGAAGAAGCCAAAGCATGATGGAAACTTTAGTACTGAAAGTTCTGAGAATACCTGTCTGCTGTAATTTTTTGGCTAAGTTGCACATTTTGAGAGATGGCAAGGAAAGTGAAGGAGTCTGAAGAACTCTCAAATTCTAAAGAGAAAAATTAAGTTGGGAAATAAAGCTCTAGTCATCCTGCATATCTTCCAAAAATAGGCAGTAAAATATGCAGTAATTAAGTCTGACAAGCTAGAAACAGCAAACAGCTCTGAAACTTCTAAGTTGATCTACAAACACAGGTTTTAAGTCTTTTATAAAAATCAAAATCCAAGTTATTTACGGGTACAATAATTCAGTGTGCAAAAATTTTGCATCTTATCTTCAGTGAAAAAGTTTTAGTAGTACTGTATTGATGTTGATCATACTACCTGCTTACGGTATTACACATCACCCTCAGTATGTGGTTGGGAAAGAGAGTCATCAAGGTGATGACTTTTAAAGATATTTATTTAGCTCTTCCTGATATTGTCAGACAATTACACAGTAAAATTACTACTAGCTCCTACAGTTCTGATAGGGTTGGCATCTTCAGCAGACTGCAAGATCTTGTGCAATGGCATCAAAATCATGATTCCTCTCTGTGCATTTGCCTAGTGGTTAGTATCCAACTAGTGAGGGATATCATCTTAAAGGGAAACAAAGGAATAAATCAAGTTAAAAAATGTAACTGGATCTGCTTAGGGCCAAGTTGTAGATTTGGGTTGTATTCTCTGTGTTTTAAACCTGGCTCACTTATTTAAGGTAGCTCTGGACAGCCAGCTGGATCCAGCTGATAACTTGGTCTCGGCGCAAAGACCAAAACTAGTAGCAAGATTGGCAGGAGTACAAGGAGGTGACTACAGCAGTCCCAGATGTTATTGGGTAAGATTTGTTAGCTCAAGTATAGCATTATCTCATAAATATTAGTATACCCAGTTCTAATTAAGCACTTTGTTGATATATTACAGAAGCTTTACAGTACTGACTCGATACCTTTAGGGCCACACCTGAGGGTTTCCAGATTTACCCATATTTTCTGTAATCCTGCCCTCCATTACCCTAGAGAACAGAAAACTGTCTGAAAGCACACTTAAGACAACCCTCTGTCCAAAATTTCTTAAGTATGTCTTCTTTCTGCATAAATTCTGTCTAGACAGATTCGGGGATTGTCTAAACTTGTCCTGGATTTCTGGATGTTTCCTAGCTCATAAAGCTGGCTGTTACTGCACAGGCACAGTGACTCCAAGTAGGCTGCCATGCCTCTTAAAATCCCAGCCATGCCCACAGCAAAGATCCTGTCTCAAACAGCATTAAGCTATCAAGGGAAATGCTGATCAAATGCATTATGAGGCTACTCTGAGTGTGTACAACCACTTTCAAATGCTGTAAATTGACTATTTTCTTACAAAGTGCTCAGCAAAAAGATGGCTATAAACTTATTTTAAATACAAATTTTGAGAACATTTGTTTCTATCCTTCATTATCATAATCAAAACCTCTGGTCATACATGACATGTTTAACTTTGTATCAGTCCTCCAATTCTCCATGTACACAGAGTTTCTCCCAGTCTACTTGCAACAGCTAACGCATTAACCATCCCTTTGTTCTGCTCCAATATTTACCAGACTACTGAAACGCACAGGTTTTAGCCCTGAAAAATTAAAAATCTTAGTAAGAAAAAATCATGAAGTTTACAGATTACCTATTTAAAGCATTAGTAAAAAGGAAAAAAAAATCCAGTGAAAAGTACTGATTAACAAACACTTCATAAAAAAACATAAAAATTGCACTCATACAATTAATTATGCCTATGACAGCAAAATACACGTGTCAAACAGTCTAGAAAAGCCTAAAGCATATCCCTCTAATATTTATTTAAGATTTTTCTTGAATAAATATGCCAACGAGCCAAGAAACTTGATAAAACTTACAACTTTGTTTTCTTTTAAAACACATGCTATTGAACTTCTGCATATGGCAGTACCCCTCAAAGGGATAAAGACATTTGAGTTTTAAACACGGGAAAATATTCCTAGTTCCTTCTTATTCTGAGTAATGAACTTTAAATTAAAATTGGGAAATGGTTGATAAATGTTAGAAGGGATAATAAAATGAATTTCATGTGTAAACAGCCTCCTATACAAAAGATAATGTCAATGCATAAATGACAGGTTTGAAAAAAGAAAGACATTTAGTTTCTGTCTGTTGTGTAGTACCTGTTGTCTGAGTGGGACACTTTGTCAGTACTTCTGGTGCTCTGAATCCAGGTGTTCCTGCTCTGGGAGCAACTTGTTGACACCTTGTAGTAAGAGACAAATACATTTAGAATATATACATTCAGAAATAAGTTCTAATTATAATGATGTTTAATATTTTTAGAATATACTTCTGTGAAATGTGTAAATCTGCATTATTCAGTTTTTGCAGTTATTCTTGTTGCAGGGTTTAAGTCTAGTAGCTTATCAAGTAGGTCGTATGCTTCATCAGGAACCTGATCCCATCCTTTCATGTCTGTTGCCTTATTTTCTGAAGCACCATCATCTTCCTGACAGCTCTTTAAGTGTTGAATTTCTTTTCTGAGTGTCTCAGGAGCACACTGTTTGTCTACTTCAACTGGCAAAGCTGAGTTGTCTCCAGATTTGCTGGGCATGTCACCGTGGGATCTGTTACAGCTGCTATATAGTTCTAATTGTAATGATGTTTAATAATTTTAGAATATACTTTTGTGAGATGTGTAAATCTGTCTTGTTCAGTTTTTAAGTTTGAAGCATCTTATAATTATCTAGTGTATAATTATTAGCTCATATGAAATAACCTTATTATAATTACCTATTATATTATTGGTCTTGTTTATAATACACAGAAGGATTACTTACTGCAAACTTCAGTCACAATATTTTCAGTTTCATTCAATGACAACACGTGTTTTCACAGGGAACTTTCAAGTTAAGACTAATTAATCAACAGCAAAAAATGCATTAGTTTCTTGGGCGTGGATGTTATGGCTTTTTATTTATCCAGAGCAAACTAAGGTTCACACACAACACACTAAGGTGTTGACAAGAATTTACTTCTTGTTAGAGTAACTAAAAGGTGTGAGATCATTATTAAAAATCTTTCCTGTATAAAAGGTCCAAAGTGCCTTCCTTCTACAGGCCAGCTTTCTTGTGAATCTAGCAAATTCCTCATGTTTCATTTCTGAACTGACTTTGATAACATTGTATTTTGACAGTCAGGGAAGAGAGGTACCACACAGTTTCATGACTATGCCTACCAAGCAGACTTCTCTGCACGAATTTCTGTCCCGAAATGTGGACATAAAAGTTAAGGGAAGATCATAGTCAAAAATGAGCTACAGAGGAATAGATCTGAACTGATTTATTTAGATGCTCTGGCCTATTCTCTATTAAAATATTTCAAATTAAGAAATACAGCACTGTCATCTTTCCTTTGTATTCTAAGTTTCATGATTTCCAGAATGCAAACAGCCTGGGGAATGCATTTAACCTTGAGTTCTCAGAAAGCAAGAGTCCAATCACTGAATTTCAATGCAGTTGGCATAATTTAGGCCTATTAGATAACTGCTCAATGACAGATTATTGTCTAAGTGTTGTAACTAATTCAGGTTATTTTCTACAACACACATAGGCAGATAATTAAATACAACAGCAACAGAAAATCATTAACAGTGAATCTTGCTGCAGATAGCAGTGAACTAATTACTCCACAAATTCCATGAACTGTTCTTTTTAAAGAGCATGCTTAGTGTCGTAAGGACTGCACAAATGCTGTCTTTCACCTACTAAAACAGCTGTCCAGTAAATTCAAGCTTTTTGACCTTGTTTGATAGCATAGTAAGCAATTTTACAGCATTGTTGAAGCAAATTACCTTGAAAGGCAAACACTGCAAACTCTGTCCGTTGCGTAACAGTCACAGGTCAGGTTTGATGGACAACCACTGGCAGTTTTCCTGCTCACTGCTTTGGTAGAAATAATCTTCTTCTTTGTTACTAACTTTCTAGATGAAACATCTATCATCTTTGATTGTTTAATGAGCTGCAAAACAGATTTTTTTTTAGAAGGTGAAATATTTAAGAAGCTTCTCTTTATATATAGATACCATATATAGATACCTATCTCGAGACTACTGAAAAGACTCTCATCAGCAAGGAGCTCCAATTTTAAAACAGAAGATAGCAAATCTTTCTACCAAATCACAATATCTATAAACGTACTTCACTTTTCAGTGGTTATAAAAAATGAATATTCAGTAGATATTTTGAAACTTCAAGTTTTTTTTTTCAAGTTAGCAAATTTTTCAAGCATTCTTTTGATTCAACATTAGTAAAAAAATAAATAAGTGTATGAAATAGTTAATGCCACAACAACAAAGTAGTACTAGTTTTAATTCTACAATAAGATGATCGTTGTTAGTCAAGCCTTCTAATTTAGTTGGGGTTTTTCTCCATGTCACATTAATTCCTAAAAACAAAATGAAAATGTTTATTACATACTTGTTTTCTCTACAGCTTCAGTTGCAAAATAACAAGCGAAGGTTTCAGAAACTAAAGATATCTTGGTGGAAAGGCACATGTGTAGGAAAGATACCAACTAGCATACAAAGAAGATGAGCTGGGAAGACATGTACATAACACCTCTTCAGGAGCTTCAAAAGGGTCTTAAACAAATGAAAAACTCTTCAAGCCTTTCAGTGAAGTTACACTTAATAATCCGTATTTTTAATTGTTGGCTGAGAACTTTAGTTTCACAGGGTTCTGCCCAATCTTATAGAACTAGTTCTGTAATTTCTCTAAGACGTAACAAATTGCTCTTACTGAGGAGTCATGTTTCTTACTTTTGTATTTGAGTTCTCCTGGTATGTGGAACAATAGATGTTGAAATTCCTCTCTCCAAAGACAGAGCGTTGGGCAGAATGGTGCACAGAATCCTCCTACAACATCAACAAAGAAGACAGTAAGGATCTTATCCAGTGGTCAGCTGGATACTGGGGGGTTGAAGAACTGTGTTAAGTGACATTAAACTGAAACACCTATGTGGTAAGTCATTTTCAGGCACCAGTTCACTGTGAAAAAAACATCATCTAGAAAGAACACCAAACATGCTCACAGAGTTAATCACACCTCACGTGCCCCAAGATGGTCTGAAATGCCATCTGTATTGCATTTGTTATATATGTGCAAGTAAGCATATGTGAATAATTATTGGTTTGGGGAGGAGTTTAACAGCATGTGGGATTTAAAAAAAAAAAAAAAAAAAAGATTTAGGGTTGTCTAGAGTGACTCATGCTAGAGTTTTATGCAGCTTTTAATGCTGAATTATATCTAACAGATACTGAATGACGCCAATAGTGTTACATAAAACTAGCTACTTGAATGTGAAAATTAGTTCTGTGCATCAAATCCTGCAAGATCAGCACAGCTTTTGTTCAGGTATTACATCTCCCCCTGTTGGATGAAAAAATACATTAAACATGCAAAAATATTAATGAAAGCAACTGATAACCTTTCCTCCTCTTCCTTGTTTAATCTGTATTTTTGAGTGTGAGCCGGAGTGTGAGCTTTTATCAGATGCTCTTGACGCTAACTGTTGAGCAATCTGTTTAGGTGCTGTAACAGCGGCAGAAACCCCATTTCCCAAGGCAATGTTGGGATTGCTTTGTGAGTAACTTCCCTGCTGGCCTTCAGAATGGGCAGTTTTGAGAAGTTCAATTTTTGTATCAGGAGTTCCTTGTGCCAAGCCAAAATCTACCAAGGCATACCTAAAAGAAACAAAGTTAGAATCAAGAGTCAAAAAGTATCAACCAGTTTTATCAACTATTCATTACTTGTTTATTCAGTTTACTCCTCATGTTGCTTATGTGCTGCCGCCAGCAACACAGTTCTATTTTCCTTCTGCTCTGTTTGTCCCATCTGTCTGGCCCTATTTGTTCCCTCATTTTTACACTATACCTATTTCTCTTACTTTGCTGTTTCTTGTCTTGTAAGTTTTTCAAGTGTGTACTTTCACCACTGACATTTTGAAAGCTATTCCCAGTAATCTCTTTCTTGGGTTCTCATTCTACAGTTCTGAATTACCTCAACAAGCAACCAAGTAAAAGTGAATTGACCTGTCATGGACAGAGGCACAATGCAGCAGTGAAGACAGCTGGAATAATAACAATGCTAAGAGTTTTGCCAAACCTCAAGCAATGCTACTGTAAATCACCTATCTTTAATCAGGTTGTTTCCCCAGCAAACCTTCACTAATTGCACCCTATTCACTAGTCACCACAGTACTGCTAGCAATGAAACAGTACCTTACTCAATCCATTCAAAAAAAAAAAAAGCAGCACGTGACTTTTTAGTCTTCAGATACCAAATGCATTAGTTACAAAAATTTATGAGTAGTAAGTTACAAATACCAGCCTATGCTTAACAAGTACCTATCAGCTTTTTTTCAGACCATTACTGATTTTATTCTCATTTTTATTAAAAAATATTGTATCTATAATCAACAGTAGATTTTCACTTTTTCAGGTACTTGACACTCTGTAAGGCAGATACTAAATTAAATGCTAAAAAAAAATCTTTCCACTCTCAAATCCCTAAACACAGAAATAAAAGCTTTACAAATAAAAAGTCTTTTTTAGCTTTATTACTTAAGCACATGTTAGGCAGCTGGAAGGAAGAAAACCAAAAGCCTCATTTAATCTGTTCTGCCAAGACACATCCCCAGACGAGATCACAATATGGACATCTGGACAGACTTACTGCTTCAGCCTCCTGTTGTAGAGAAAGTTACTGGGTTTGACGTCACGATGAACAATACCAAAGTGATGAATGCGTCTCAATGCTTTAAACAGATTAAACATGTATTCTTTCACTTCTTCAAAGGAAAGAGAATTCAGAATGTCCTGAAAGATTATTTGGACACTATTATTATGCAACTACTTTCAATTAAGAAGTTTTATTACACATAAGAAGCCTGGGACTCACCAAGAAGGATTCATGTTCCAGATATGGCATAACAATAACCACGTGATCATTTTTCCTAAAGCAATATTTAACTCCCATAACGTTATCTTGTCCCCTGAAAAAGAGAAGTAATGTCACTGAATAAAGACCAGAAGATGAATTTTGATTTTCCTTTATTTCCTGTAAACTTCAGTCTGGCTTTCTTTTAATATCTAATTTATACCTTGGCAACAGTCTTATTATTAGTAATGATGTTGTTCTTGTGTTATTCTTATGTTTCATTTGAGTTCTGCAGTTTGAGATGAGGGCTCTACAGATCTGGGGGCCACGGTTTGTAGTTACCACTGCATTTAAATGTAGTAGTTCACAACACTGGCTACTTTAAAAACACTGACTACTCTAAAAACACCGGCTACTCTAAAAAGGTGCTGTTGAGCACACTGGTGACTAGAATTCATTTCTAAAACTTTAATTTCTTTTTAAGAGATTATTTTTTTCCAAGCAGCTGTTCCCACATACATACATTATGGAACTTCTCAGATGGAAAATGTAGTATAGTCTGCAAACTGAGACCAGTAAAAAAGGACATTCATTACAGATAAGAATCCATTCCTTATTTGCTCCTGCTATAAGTCCCAAACATTTCTGAGATTAAAAAAAAAAAATGCGAGTGAAGTGCCAAAACTTTACATACATAAATGCAGAGCAGCAAGACAATATTCAGCAGTTTAATCATGACAATCATAATTTTTTTTAAGTACCCTGCTACTGTGAGGCACTGAAGTTCAGCAGCAATTCGCAGAGGGTGACTGGTTGGAATCAAGTGCTTCAGAGCCATTTTTTCCTCACATCCTGTCTGTAGTTGTGCTGTGGCCAAGTAAACAGAACTAAAAGTACCTGTAAAAAAGGGAGAAAAACACTGTCTTCAGCATCTTTAATTAAGTCAATTCAGATTTTTACAGGAATGATCTAAATGTTCACAGTCTTACAGCGCATCTGACACTACGTCAAAAGCAGATTTTAGA
Source organism: Tragopan temminckii (assembly GCA_028571105.1). NCBI lineage: Eukaryota > Metazoa > Chordata > Aves > Galliformes > Phasianidae > Tragopan > Tragopan temminckii. The sequence continues at coordinate 2,621,204 of JAOWBP010004015.1, forward strand.
AGAGAAAATAGGCAGGTTTTTTTTCTATTACTGAATTCAGTGATCCTGTATACAATTTTTTTAATGTCAGTAAAAATGCAAATGTTACACTGTCTAACTTGCCTGGGACATAGAGCTCTTTGAATTTAAATTTTCCTATCTTTGATTTGCTTTCTTGTTTAGGTAGCTCTCTTTCATCTGACATCCAACTCTATCTAATGCTAATCTGGATAGCGCTACTTTTGCTATTCAAGGAACTTCTGAAATCATTACATTTTCCTTAATTCTGTTATCTTATTTATAAAGTAAGGCTTCTTCTTTACCTTATAAAGCTATAGCTTTACTATTTGTTGGCCCCCAGCATTACCACATAGACAGAACACTATAGACTCCTTTGAGAAAGAGAGCATTCACACTGCACAATAATCTTACAGCTTTAAGTTTTATTATTACAGTTTTATCTGTTACAGTTTTAAGGATATCCTAAAATATATCTGGGAAGGTTAATTTATCCTAATGATCTGAGACACCTGAACATACAAGTCAAAGCATTCTTCCCTATGAACAGGCAGTTCAAATTTACTTTTGATTATATTTTAACTACCGTGTTTGTGTCACATTAAATTTAACAGTCTGTAAGTGTATACATACATCAAAATGCCAGCAAAACCTCTAAATACTTCTTGCAGTCATAAAAAAATCTAGTGTCCCATAAATCGAGTAGAATTGCTCATAGCAACATGGGTTACTAAGTTGACCTAAAACCTTCTTTTTGGTGGTGAGAACTGCTAAAACAAAACAGACTCCTGAATGGAATCCTAAGTTGAAGCTTGTCTTGTCTTTATGCCACAGAACTGCTAGTGGTATTTTTGGCTTTCGAGAGCATTGTTTGCTCCCAGGAGAGAAATTGAAGTACTATTCATAACTGGAGATTTAGCTTGACTATCCTATCTTATTTATGACAAACAGAACTGCATGTTTTCTAGAAATTTTGGATCACTGTGCAGAATGGCGCTTTTTACTTTCTTTGACAGACAAACTTTAAGCCCCCTGGTTTGCCATCGCAGTTACTCCATTGCAAAACAGCTACAAACCTATCCTGCTTCTCATACACACCTTTGTTTTTAAGTCTGGAGTATCATTCCTGAGTAAAGTTTCAAAAAGTGCTGAAGTCCCAGACTCAGAAGCCACTAGGAATCTACTTACAGTCATACCTACCTTCTAATAGAGTATCTACAATAGTATCCATTGAACGTCAGGAGTACCTAAGTGTTCCAAAATTTGATCCTGTATATCCTAAAAACAAAACCCAGCAACAACAACAAAGAAACTAAAGCAGCTATAATATTCTAGCCTCCTCCTCCACTTCTGCCCACATAGTTTCAGCAGAAACAAAGCCAGTAGTTAAAAATGTCAAAACATAAATGCACATAAATAGATTTTCCATGTAAAAAAAAGAACAGAGTACTGTATACACCTAAAAGTAAATCAAAAGGCATCTGGCTTAAATTGTATGTATTGGCATTTTAGATTTATACCTGCTAAGTTATACATACCAAAAGAGATGTAAGTTTAAACAAGCTACAATAAAACATTTACCTTCTCCGATTTTTTCCTTAATTTTGAACACATTTACAAGCTGTGGCACTGCTTCATAAAGTTTTTCAATATCTTTTTTTATTCCTGCTGTGAAAAAAATGGGGAAAATCAGTTCAGAATTTTATTGCTCGATTCAGTATCTAGTCGGTAGTTCAGATCATAAATCATACATCAATTTCTAGTACTGTAACTTGACAAACTGAAGGAAAAACAGACGAGGAGAACCTATCCTTGGCATTACTGTCTGCCTAATTGATAATCTTCTTCACATTCCCTTCCATGCTGCAGCATTTCAAAAAATTTTACCTACCTGCCACCTAGAAATTCCTGAGAGGAAAAGCTGTTTTTGTAAAACCTCACATTACAGCTCACTGATTAATGTTTCCTGAGACACGCAATGTCAAAGTCACAAAATACAAAACTATAATAGTTATTTATGTAAGCAAAGGAGCACATCCATGAGATGCAAACCAAGAATCAAAAATGTAGGAAAATTATTATTATTTAAGACCACCAATACAATCTCTTAAACTATTACAATAGTAAATACCAAAAAGCATATTTGCTTTGCATTTAAATTATTGTACTTCGTGCTGCAATCACTAGATGGCAGGACAAGGATGTTGTACTGCATTCCTTCCAAAACTTAGCTTTCCATTCAGTTCCTGAATGCTTCTATTTTAATTGTTCTCTATTTCTCTTGAAGCTGAGTATGAAGCAGGCTTAAAGAACATTTGATTATGCAGAAGTATGAAAAAAATGCTATTTGGAAACTACATCAAATGGAAAAACCCAAAAGTTTATCATTTTCATCCTAAAAATGAATAATAAACTCAATTTAATAAAAATATAATTTGTATTGCATACATTAAAGTGTACCATGTTTTACCTGAACAACAAGTTATAAGTAATGAGAATTACTTTCAAAATATCACTGATATGCTTGTAACAAAGCACGGATTGGTTAAACATGGGCCTTACTGCTCAAGATAGGAATGTTATTAGTTTTGAAATATCCTAGACAGACCTTCATGCCTAAAAGCTGTGTGCCATAGGACAGGCATAGAAAATGGTTCGAAATGCTGATATGGATCTTAACAGCTCTGTCAGAACCGCCTTGTTTAGAACTAGATTGCTATGCAACCTGCTCCAAATAAAGCAACCTACAGTTTTGTTCCAGCACTCATATCTGAGTTTGACTTCTGAAAATAAGAGTTTAAGCTTCAGTTCTTACTGATTACACCGAATTTGCACTGGAACTGCTCCAGTAAAATTGTTTGATTGGAAAAAAGGACTTAACCTTGGCAAAATGCACATGACTCCAATAAGGACTTGAAACCCACATCTTTTAAGTCTTCAGAAACTAGCAGATCAGACTTTAAGCTGATTTTAACTTGTCACCAGACCAATGGCCCTATGGTAAATAGTAACAATAACGAAAAGCTCTTGCAACTGCTGCAATACAATCTGCCAGCTACTTGGTTTTGTGCAACCGAGTTGAAAGAGCTGAACGTTATCAGAGCTCTAATAGCTGAGTAATCCTAGGCCAGAGGAGTACATATCCCAGGCACTGAGAAAATTTAGCAACTCAACATAGCTTTGGATGTGAAAGATCCCAAAAGCAAACAAACATTGACTGTCCTTGTTGATAGCAGCACAAACATCATCCATTCTCTTCCAGGAGTCTGAATCCCCAGCTGGGCATAGCGTTCGCCCCATTGTTGGCAAAATACAATTTAAAAATGCAGCCATTCTTTGCAATGTTTTCTGTGAGATCTTAAAGCAATTTATTTACTTCCCAGAATGAAAAGCATTTGCAAAGTGAAACATTAAATGCTATTCAGCATTGTTCTAATTCTGGACACGGATGTGCAGCAAAATGACAGAGGACTATTTCTAGGAAAATCAGTAGCCATTATATATAAACTGTCTGACCACCAGCAATTACTGAGCAAGGATGGTGCCTGTGTACAGAACACCCAGATTTAAGTAAAGTCATAAACAGACAAAACAAAAACAGCAACAAAACCACTATCAGAGCACGTGTCTGTAGTTTAGCTTCTCTTGCATGAGCAAGAACAGTGTGTTTGTGCACACCAACACATCTACAGATATTTAAGGTCAAGGCTGGTGATTATATTCTAAAAGGCAAAATATTATTGTTGAGACATTGTCTGGTAAGAGAATTTTATTCTGAAGAAGACCTTTTTGGAATTCTATTATCCCTTAAAATAATATATTCTGTAATAAATAAATGGGATAAAGGAGTTGTGACAAACTACTGCTGATGAACTTTTGGAGCCACATGGAAAGCAGGAATACACTTGATGTCAACAGCAATTTTAAATGTTCTCATTTCATTAATTCCTTATACAATATGATAGTTGATGTTAAAACTTCCTGAAGTGATGAAGAAGCACATCAACACCGAAACATATTGTTAGCAGTCCCTGTTTTAGCACGTACCTGAAAGCTTACTGCTCTGCGCAAGCTTTCTGCTTGTGTCTTCAGCCTGATGAGGGTGCTGTTCATCACAGTGAGACTTGGACTCTGTCTCCATCACAGAACTAAAGAAAAAAACCCAAGACCTTGAAAACCACTTCTGGACACTTGAGGGAGCAAACATATCTGATAATACACTTCACTGCCTTGCACTCAGAGTGTGAGGAATTCCTCTGTGCTGCCTAAAATTGCAAGGCACCTACCATTCTAGAAAAAATCAAACCAGTAAACCCATTGATCTCCAGTAAAAGGTAGGAAGGGGGAAGAGAAGGAAGAAAGCAGGATAAGCTTAGAGAGAAATGATTTTCTTCTATCTGGAGTGTTTGCTCGTTCATGTTAAAGCTATATCTTTTTCCTGAAGTTTGCTTTGAAAAGTGGGGAACTGGTCCACATGAAATTAGCTGCATTGTACACTGCAGCACCCCTACAAAGACAGAAAACCTGAAACCATATAAGAGAAAATCTTCTCAATGTGTGAGATTTCTCCCTCTTCTAGAGAACATAACCCAAAAGCATCATTATTTGTTCTAATCTCTCATAAAAGTAATAGAGCATATTTATTTTGAAATGCTTCTTCCCAAATCTTGTAAGAAAAGGTGTAAATTATTGTACTAATGTACAATTAAAAAAAAGATAATCCTATTTCATGAAGAAAAGAGACGTGGAGCACCAGGGAAGGACAAACAGTGACAAGGGAGCTCAGCACCACTGCCTCTCACAGTGGCACCATTTTCATCTTGAGGATCTTCCTTTCTTGTACCTTCGCCGAGCCCACAAAGTTCTGCCTGAACTTTTCTACAAGATGGGAACACATTTTGAAAAGCTTCAGATGAAAGGATTTATCTATTTCAGCGAGCTAGAAATACGCTTTGTCCCCTGAGAATCCTGGCTACCTTTATTCTGTCATTCTCAGGCAGCAGAATGGGAACAGGCGACAGCCTCTTTCTGTGAGGGAACTCTGCTGGAGAATGCAACTTGGAGACTCATGGAGCGAGGCAGCACTCTGCAGCCTTTCACAGGCAGGCACTGCCCTGCTAGTGCTGAGCAGGCAGAAGAGTCTGTTCCAAACCTGCAATGGCATGGCCTCATCAGCAGAGAAAGGAGTGCCTTGAACACGGCCTCATCAGCAGAGCAAGGGCAGCCCATCAGCGCACGGCAGCGCTTGCTGTACGCAGCATGCTGAAATGGAGCCCCAGCTCCAGCTTCTGCCAGCGCAAGGCTGACATGTTCCAGAAGCTGGAAGCAAAGCTGCTCAGCCTGCAGGACCTCGGGCACACGGGCAGGGCAGAGGGGGCTCAGTAACTCAGCATGTCCTTTGCTTTGTGTTAAACAGGTGCCGATGGCCGCAGAACTGAATGCCAGGAATAGCTGAATATATCTTAAAACAGTTTACAAACTTGGAAGTGGGCCTCGTGGTTATAAAATGGAACCTAATGGAGTTTGATCAAGTCGGGCATCTAGTTTTTACGTTACAAAACATTCAAAAGGGATCGTCTGAGAGAAAAAAGAGGAAGATGGAGATGATGCAAAGTGTCAGCTCAATTCACCCACGAGTGTTCCAGCTCCCATCACAGAAACAAAGTTCTGCACGGCCTGGAAACGAGCGAGGTGCAGGCGGTGGCGGCCCACACAGCTCCAGGGCCCTTCGAGTCAGGTCCCGAGCGCTCAGCCGCGGCCCTCGGCTGCAGCATCGCCAACTGCCGCAGAGCCACCGGCAGCACCGCGACTCGAGCAGCACCGCGCGCGTGCCCGCGTGCCAACGGCGCGCGAGGAGCCGCGCGCGCAGCGCTCGAGCTAGATAACGCCGGTACTCGCAGACAAAGGGCGCGCGTGCGGAACGTGTCACAGCGGGTTAGCGTTACGAGCGGCCTTTGCAGCGAGGCTCCCCGGTCAGACCGCCGTGCCGCGGGCGCTCGCACCGCCGCCGCAGGCATCAATAGCGGCGGGCCGGAGTTTCGAGGCATGCGCCGTGCGGGAAACCGGGCCGGACCCCGCGGGCTGCTCCCGGGTCGGGCACGGAGAAGCGGGGCCGCCCGCCCTGCCCTGCTCTGCCCTGCCGGGGTCACACGCGGGCATCGGCCCGGCGCGGGGCCTCCCCGGGGACGGGCTGCAGGGGAAGCGCCAAGGGACCGCAGCGGAGGCAGGGGACGAGC
>JAOWBP010004015.1:2627536-2643367 GCA_028571105.1 Tragopan temminckii
TTTCCTAAGTGTGAATAATAAAGTGCATGTTGTCGCGCTTGGATGAGTAAAAGCTTGTTTACTGTCAATAGACATGTCCATTTTGAGTAGTCCTGGTTCAGTAACGTTGGATACATTAAGCTGTTTACAAGAAGACAGATGGGGAATGCCTCTTTAGGAATAATTTACATTTCTTTAAGTCCATTTCATGAGTATTCTTTAAAAATGCTGTGCTGCAGCTTTGCTGGGTGTTTAGGAAATAAGATGCAGGAAAAATCGGCCTGTCCAAGGACAGTTGTTGGTCTGTGTTTGTAATATCACAGTGACAAAGTTTCTTTTCTTACGGTCTTTGAAAATGTATTCCGCAGCTGATTGGGGTATATGGGAGCTGCCAGTAATGCTCTAGAGATGAGGCACTGAAGAGGAAATTGAATTCCAGCAGGGGATGCCAGTGAGGGAGGGGGCTGCCATCCCAAACTGAAGGGAAGTGCCTGCAGGATGCTTCCAAGAGAAACTGAAAGGAGCAGATAGCGTCGTAGGGATTGCAGAGGCCGACATAATACCTGTTGCTTTTCTGTAAAGAAAACAATACAGCTTAGCTTATACATGAATTTCTGGTTAAATACATCCAGATTGCTCTGACACGCTGATGCAGAGCTGGGTAACTGTGTGGTTTGTAAGTGGGAGACAGCGGGGGGAGGCAGGGGCCCCACTAGGGGAGCCCAGCCGGAGCTGCCTCCTCCAGTGCTGCCAGCTGGGGTTAGCCCTTCACTGCCTTCTGATGATTTTCCTTCTCTTGATTTGTCTTAGTGAAAGGGAGTTTGTTTATTCCTGCCTCTGTAAATATATCCTTTTGTACGAAGGAAGGAGGGCTTATACACAAACAACTTGAGGAGAAGGGAGCAGCTAGGAGGGGGAAGCTATCCAAACAAGGCTTATGAAAGTCTTTACAGTACGGTAACACAAAGCACTGATTTGATGCAGCTTATTCTGATGAGTTACAAAGCTGTTTCTAATGCAGGTTAGGGGTGAAACACATTTTATGTGTGGATGGCTGGGGCTAGATTTTGACTTGTTGCCTGTAAGCAGAAATCTGCATTTTGCTGATGAGCTATGTGGATATTTCTTACACTGTGGAGAACAGAATCAAATCTGCTCACAAAAGCCAAGGCTGTACTTCATGTCTGTGAGGGTGAGACTGACCCTCCCACACAACATTTCATTGGCCTCCTGGGCAGTGCATTTTAGTGGTTTGGTTGTTTTTTTTTTCTTTCCCTTCTGCCTTCTCTGTCCCAAGAGCAGCAGGGTGCAAGGCAGGTCTGTATGCTCCGGGGCTGTGCCTGGGCTTACAGCTGTGGCTGCAGCACAAGCTTGCAGTGACCCCAGCAATTCCCATTACAAAGAACGCTTGCAGCCTCTGCTGTGAGAAATCCTCAGACCTCCCTTGTTCAGAGTAGACTCTGAGGGCTCTGCAGCCAGCAGAAGTATGTTTTCTTCATCCGGTGGAAGTCTGTTGGCTTTGGCCTGAGAATGCAACACATTAAGCACATGCAGCCCCGAGGGTCCCTTCTTGAGGAGCACAGGATGCTAGAAGCAAGGGCATGAAGTGTGCCATGAGGCACCTATAGGAGAGCCTGTCCTTGTTCTGTGACCCTGTTACTGAAGTGCTTGCTCTGAGCAGGAAAGAAGAATTGGACTCCACCTTTCTTCAGCTTCTGGCAGACCTAGCCCGTGGGATCAGATAACCTTGGGCAACACACAAGGCAGGAGGTCTGCAGCCCTCTTAAACTCATGAGGCTGGAGATCCATCAGTCTTTGGCTCTTCCTGATTATTCCTGCCTGTGATCGAGCAAAATATTTCCTTCTTGCAAATTCACTGGCAGAGTGACTGTGCGCTGCTGGCTGCTGTGGGTTGTTCTGTGGCTTCTGATGGCAGTTATTTCTGTTACTGTGCTGAGGTCTCTGACTTAACGTCCAGACAATGATTATAGAATCAGAGAACGGTTCAGGTTGAAAGGGAACATAAAGATCATCTAGTTCCAACCCCCTGCCTTTGGAGGGGGGCAGTGACGGTGTAAATCACATAAACTTCATTTTCACATCTGTTCTAAAGAGGCTATTTTGTAATATTGCTACAAATGAGGTTGCAAAAGTGAGCACTGAAACTTTAAAATAAATAACTGGGGCTTTTTTGTATATCTATTATTTATGATTTCCTATGTGGCCTCAATGTGATATTTTGGGCATTCACTTTGTGACACAATGCAGTAAGAGCTGGATTTCTTCCAGAGGATCCCTGCCACATGTGCAGAAGGGACGTGAAGAGAGCAAACAAAAATCTAGGTTTTACCAGGAGGCATAAATCTGTCTTTAACTCCTGAGTGCTTGATTTGGCAACCCAGATAACAAAGAGCTTTTAATTTATTGTCAATAAACAATTTACAAGAAGTGGTGAGGCTTGTTCTTACTGAGTTGTAAGTGCTGCACATACTGTGGCAGCTGTAAGGGAACTTCCTACATGTTATGTTCAGAGTACATCAAGTCAAGATTACAGCATAGCCTGTTGTTTTTCTGCACTAAGAAATGGATCATGTCTCAGGATATGTGGTATCCTGCTGACTGATGAACTTTGTCTTTAGCTCCAGCTTCTCAGTTATAGCAACTGCACTCTTCTGTGAACTGGCGTTGGAAGAAAAGTCTGCATTTCACTGGCCTTTCTCCATATAACAGAGAAAGCTATGAAGTTGTCAGTCACATAGCAAGACACACCTGAGTGATGGCTGACAACAGAAGGTGGACAGTGTCCATTTTGGTCATTTCTATCTGCTGCTTTTACAGTGATTAAGAAAGCAACAATATTATTTTCCCCATGTGCATAGCAATGCTAAGGTAACAAAGTACAGTAGCATCTTCAGCAGTACTCTGAGATCTGTCACCCAAAGCGTTAGTTGTATGGAAATAAAAACCACCGGAAGAGAAAGACTGGGAAGGAACGGAATGTTTTCTGTCACAACTAACACTTTCCACTTCTCTTCCTCCTTTTCTCTCTCCCTTTTCCCTCAGGGGAAGCAGCTGGAAGACGGCAGGTCCCTACATCCCCACCAGCCTCTGAGAACAGCAGCGCAGCGCACAGCATTGGCAGCACGCAGAGCACTCCTTGTTCCAGCAGCAGTGCAACCTAACTGTGGGGAGAGCAATACTGAGGAACAGCATAGGAGTGCAGAGGTTCAAAGGACTGTGTGTTGTTGACATCAGCGCTTTAATGCTCAAAGTTTGGTTCCTTTATGAAAACGTGAGGATAGATTGTTCTACAGCAAAAAAGACTGATTTTCTTTTGGGGAAGCCACTATGTGTATGTGTGTGTACACGTGCACACAATGCATGGGTAAGCACAGCCTTTTGGATCTATAGCGTGTTATGCTACGTGTGACAAAGCTACTAATGTTACAGTACTGCAACCTGTTCTAGGGGTCTCTTGGCCCTCAATGTGAAATCTTTGCCAGTTTGGAAAAATGCTGCTTTGTCTATATGACTTTTTTCCCCTAAACCGTCTCATTGACACAAGGTATTCATTAAGGGAATTCAAAAAGATAAGCAGAACAAAAATTATCTTAGGTCAAAAGATTTCTGTTTGTCTAAGCAAGAAAGCCTGAAGGTGAAATCTCTTTGATTAATAACATGTTATTACTTCAGCTATGTTAGCAACTTATGAGTAACCTTTGTTTTGTTAAGCTTACAGCTACAGCATCTCATTTGCTTTTCTGTTGTGTTTGCAGCCTCAGGTTTGTTCCAGTTATTTCTGTTTTAATACACGTTGATTTGGTAATTGGAGAAGAGCACGCTCTAACATTCCCTTTCCTCTTTTCCAGGCCAAAGCTCTTTAATGAGAGATTTTTTTAATCTGCTATACCAAATACAAACACACACAAACAGTAAGATAAATAACGTTCTTGTGCACTAGTATAAATGTGTGTGTACATTTAATGGCAGTGTCCTTATACAAATAGATGTATATCTGAATATTTAGATCCAAACTTGTTATTTCAACAACTGCAAAATTAGCTCAGCATTCTTTCCACGTGTAAAACATAAAATGCATATATATGAAACAGCAGGCTCGTTGGTTCATAATGGGTAGATAGAGGAGATTAAAAAAAAAAAAAAAAAAAGATGGTGATGGTTCTACTCCCTTAGCTCCCCTCAAATTCCCTTTGAAATAAAAGATGATTTTGAGAGGGCACAGAGAATGTGCAGTAAAGCCTATTGTTTTTGTAAAATGCCACCTATGAAACTAAGCTATTCTCTTAAGATAAGTATGCAGTTGTTTGTGCCAAACCATTGTATGAAGATTGCAGTCCAATAGTCCAGAAGTAGTGTTGAAATGCAGAAAGCACAAAAAGGTACTAATTGTCTCAGTGATTTTTTTTTTTAGTGAATTGCCACAGCTTGACCTTTGACTAGATGCCAAATGAGAAGAAACAATAAGTAAATTTTAATGTGTGATTCTTTGACTGTTATGTTGCCACTTTGTAATTTTAATGTGTCCTACTGATCCTTCTCCTGTAAGGAAAAATGAGTGTTGTTTTCCTCTAAAAATGGGGTAACTAACTTTCATTAATTTTAGTAAAGATTATCTGTGTTTTGCAAGAGGAGAAGGGAATTGATTACACTAGAGTGATAGTCTGCTCTGAAGTCTGAGCTGCAGATTTCTCTTGCTGATTCTACACCTGTGCCTTGCTGATGTGAGGGTGGTCAAAGTGCAAGATATGCAATAGATGTTAAGCACCCAGGGTTGGGTAGAAGAATATTGCTCAATTTGAACCAAATTTGTTACTAATCCTGCAAACATTCATGCCTGTGGAAAGCTACATGCATCATCTTGGTAGTACCTGAACATGCTCAGCTCTACAACTTACTGGTATTCTCAGAGTCAATAGGGACATCCAGTGCATAGAGTTACATCTGTGTAAAGTGTTTTATGTTACCAGGCCAACGAGTATTCCTGGAAACATCAGCAGGAATTGTCATGCAAGTGTAGTTCTACCCATGCACAAGAGTATGCAGGATTGGTTCTGATAAGAGGTGTCAGGAGGATGAAGGTGCTACCTGTGTGATCAAAAAGAAAGTGCTTTGCCTAACCTTCAGCAGAATGTATTGTAAAAGCATATTCTATGTGTAAAGTCTTTAAAGATGTCTTCAAAGAAGACTAGAGTCTTTAAGTTCAATCATAGCTATATTTTACTACATTAAATTTGTGTATAAAGATATATTTAAATGTTTTAGATAAATGTAAGTTACTCTATATGAAATGTTTAATTTCAGTTACTGTGAAATTTACATACTCTGTAAATTCTTTCCTTGTTTTAACCCTTTCCTTCAGATATTTTATTGAGTAGTTTCTCATAAGAAGTTTTAGATTTGGTTGTTGGGAGGGATGGGTTAAAAACTTCTATGTAAAATAAATAACTTTATATTTTTGAGGGAAATGTGCTGCATTAAGAATGTTTTTATATTAAAAAAAAACTCTAATTTTAAAACGATGTAGAGATTTATATTTACTGTTGGATAAACCAAAAATATATAAAGTTCAAAGATTCAATTTATTGGCTTTGATTTCAAATATTTTAATTAACTGAACTTGGTGTACTTAGCTGTTTAATTCAGAAATTTTAATCAATCTGAATTAATTGGCTATTAGAGATTACCAAAAATACATGTAATTCTTTAGCAGATGGAAGAGGCATTTCTGTTTCAAGAGAGAGAGAACTAAAATGGACGTTCCAAGATAATAGCTTTATTACAAAAACGTATAGTACTTTCCAGCTACTAAGTTGCCTGTGATTCAGAGCGCTGATATGCCTGTAAGCTCTGCTTTTATAACAGCCATTCATATCTACTGCAAGTTTCTGTATTTGCTGTGGCAAGCTATCTGAATGTGTAACTGCAAAGTCACTCATTCCCAGTGCAATTGAACCTGGGCTTGTCACACTGAATTTCATGTAGCAAATGTCCACCAGGACATCTCTGTACCACTGATGTCCCAGCATAGGCCTTTAAGCTAGGGCTTCAGGGGGGCTGGCCGCGTGCTGGCTCATCACAGTGGCAACTTTTAGCCTAATCGAATTTACTCCAAAGGAACTTCTTATGCAAGAATGGGAGGACTGGGTTTAAAAGGGACACCTTTTCTCTGAAAGCTATCAGTAACATACTTAAACTCCAAACCATACTGCTTGTTGTGACATTCGCTGCCTAATCACTAACCTGTTAGAGCCTTTGGTGTTGGACGTTACTATATTGATGTTACAAGAAGTCAGAGCTTTATATGTTAGAATGTTTTTCTAGTGTTTTCCGCATGGAAATGGATTTTCCAAAATGTCTGTAGATGTCGATGATTGTAAACTTTCCTCTGCCTTTTTCTAACCATTTCTTGTATGTATGTATGTACCATTCTTTCTGTTACGTATATCTACCTCACGCTTCACAAGAAGACTGTACTGTTGGTTGTGCTGACAGCCCTTCCTGTGAGGTGACTGATCTGCCATGTTGTTGTTTGTCATTTTGGGGATGTTCATGGAGTTAACGATATTTCGCTGCCATGTACCTACCAGTTCCACACAGTATTCTTACCTTTAAATAAATATTTCTTTAGGATCCAAATGCCAGATTTTTTTTTTTAAATCAAAGAAAATTAGAAATGTACTTGCTACCTGTGGCCAGTCAGAACACCCCATTTGTACTACACTTTATGTTCAGTATTTCAGAGACTTGTGGAAAGTGCTAAGTTGTACAGTTTTGATAACCACAGTTTCGTGTCATCTTAGTCTCTTGTGCACAATAAAGTATATATCAATTTATTAACAGTTGATGCTGTGATTCATTTATTTGAAGCAACTGATACCAACAAACTGTGAAAAAGAGTTGATTGAAATCTGTGCTGCTGCCTGTTTCCTCCTCTTCCACAAACTTCAGTGAGAATTGTGGTTAAGGCAGGATTAGATTTTGTCATATTTTTCTTTTTCTCCTTTCTTTGTTCTTTTATTCAGTGACTATGGTTGCCTTCTCAGTATCACTGCAGAAGGCAGCAGACATATTTAGTTGAATGCTGCCATTTTTCACTCCAAGTCCAAAGGTCGGATCCTGCAGGTGTTCGGTTGTTGTATATTGTGACATGTCCCAAGTCCTGTTCTGCACAAAGCCTGGCTTGGGAACAGCCAAAACCAAGAGTCAGCTGAGAGTCCTCCATCTGAAGCAGCAGAGTTCCCTTGGTCTGTTGTACACTTAACTGCAAGTACGCTGGAGATGAACAAACAAGACCGAGCTGTATTTTCATTACTCAGGGGTCGTGCTCTGCTAGAGCAGATAGCTTGGTCAGTTGCCAGCAGGGCAAGGATTTGGATGTTTACTATCCTAGTTATTGCTTTGTTTCCTGTATTTCATGTGCAAAATATTCTTTATGGGCAGTCTGGGGGAGCCGGCCTCAGCTGTATTTCCTTGGGTTATTCAAAGGTTATGGCTATTAACTCACAAAGTGAAGTTCCCTAAAAAAGGAATTCCAAATGTTCATTTTTAAATATCAGGATTCTTTCAGTACAGAGAAGACTACTAATTAGAAGCAATCATAAGTCATAAGCAACCTGTAATCTTAACTCCCAGAGGTGCAGTAGATTTATTGCTTCTTAGCAGCCATGTATCAGTTTCTGAATTAAGACTTTTTTTTCTCTTTGGAACTGAGTTATCTGGAACTGACAGCGTAAAGATACTGAAGTTGCTTTTCACCTTCATCTTTAAGATTTATATTTTGACTGAAATGCGGTGTAAATATATGATCAATCTCTTATGTGAGGATTTAATTTTAACATGTAATACCCAACAAATTATGATTAGATATTGAGCTTCTATACATGAGCTTCTATACATTAAGAATCAAGTCTTACCATATTATAAAGTATTGGTGCTGTAAGAATTTGTTTCTGACATACCTTTGTGAGTGAAACAAACATCTGGGAATGTCAAAAAAAATACCAAGTGCCAATTTTATGAAAAACACAGTCCAGATCCTTTCTATTTTAAACAGAATTAAATTTATCACAGCATTCCTTCCAACACAATATAAAAGGAAAAGGAGCCAATATTTTTGATACCTTTTCATAGTTGTCACTTTGTAGTTGTAAAATAGATATTTATGGGGCTGAAAGTCTGTTTGCAGCTTAGATTTCATACTGCAATCCCAGTCCTTCAGCCCAAGAGCAGACCTCGTGAACCTATATGCGTTTACAATTGGAATTCTTTGTATAAGAAAGATCAAATTACATCACTTCACCTACCCAAAGGAGGTAGCAGTTGAAATTACATTTCTGTAGATTCTCACTCACTGGGAGCCTTAAGGGACTCACTGCTATGAGTACAGAAGACACTGCACACTGGGGTGCCATCGGGCCCACTGTCCCCAAGGCTTGCTTGTCTGGTGTTCGGTCTTGCACGGTGCTGCAGTTTTACATTGTTTGGGAACAGCATGAAGAGGAGATGGTTTGCAGAGCTGAAAAAGAAAAGCAGCACAAAACTGTTACTCTTGCACTTTTTTAAAATGACAGCTCTTTTTCCATCCAATTATTTTGGCATGGATATAAGAAAAATTGGTTAAAAAATGTTTGGGTGGAGTCTCCTTTTGCTCAGCTGTTACTTATTGCTGCTTGTAAACTGCCTAAGTCAGTTCTAGTAAGGAACATACTGTACTTGCAAAAACTGGTATTTTGAAGATCGTAACTGAGAGTTAAGCTGAGAAAGCTGATGGTATTTATAAGTACCTCAGCAAACTTGATCTACATTTTGTCAGTCTTGCGATTTTTTAATGGTGTTCCAGTTAAAGTCAAAATGCAGTTTCTGTAAGGGACTGTTGTGTTCCCAGTTCACAGAGCATTTTACCTTCCTGATTTTCTTTGTGAATGAAGTGAAAGGATCCACAAGTTTTTGTGCTGTCCTTCAGCACAAATAGGTATATCCCTTGGAGTCACAAGAATTAGGGATGTGGGAAAATCTTTGTTCTAAACTGTATTGTTAGTGGTCTCTGATCCCCAAAGTGGTAAGTAACATTATCTGTTAAGCATGGAAAACAAATAGGAAGATTGCAAGGATCATACGTGCAGAGTGTTTCCATCAGGTATATTTAAGATTTCACAGAATTTTTGAGTGGCAAAGCACATAATAGAAACTTTAAATCACTGGCAGGGAGTGATAAAATATCCTGAAGGAAGCAGTTGGAAAGCATCTGGAAACACAGCACTGAAGGCCGGTGTGGCGCAGCAGGCTGAAGGGGGCTGCTGGCCTCCCGTGGTCACAGGCAGAGCATGGGGAGAGCCCTGGCCTGCAGGCCATGCTGCTATATAGCCAGAAATTCACTTCTACAGATGGCTGGGCATCAGCAATCCAAGTAGGGTTATTACTGACAGGTCTTGTGATGTTAACTTTGGGGTACATCTGGGCTCATGATAAGCTCTTTATTAACAGATGCTTGCTTTTTCAGACACATCCTTTTTTTTTTTTTTTTTTTTTTTTTTTTTTTTTTTTTTTTTTTTACGTAAGCCAAGCAGCTCTGTGTGCCTGACTTTGCTTCAGGAAACAGGAGTATAAGATATAAATAAAGCCCATTAGGGATCACTAACTCAAATGACAAACTGAGGTGCTAACATGCTGGCTGGATGGTGAATGTTCACACTGTGAGGAGGCGGACAGATTAAGCTCTACTCCTGCCTTCTGGGTAAGTTCTCAACTGCTAAAAGCCATGCTTAGGAATCCAAAGTACCCACCTCTGTCATGCATGAAAGTGAGCTTGTCCCTGTCTGTGTCACTCCTGCTGAAGCAAGATAGGCGGCCCTCAGGGCATACTGTGAGCAGGGTTCCTCCAGCTGGACCCTCAGGGTCTGTCAGGCAGCCCAAAATGGCAGCACAGGGCCCAGCACTGCCCCAGAGGACTTTGTGGTGGGGCCCAGACAAAGCGAGAAGGCAGATGGCTGCCAGCAGAGGCAGCTGGGATATGCAGCATCGCTTGGAGGTGGCTCCTCAGAGGAAGACAGTCTTGGAAAGAGACTTGTAAGAGTGCAAACATGGCAAACTGGGAAAATGGAATGGGAGAGCATGAGGTGGAGCTGTTGTGAATGGTTTTTGACTAATTGTTGCTGCTGCTGAGTTGTGTGGGGATTGATCTGGGTCCCCACTCCTTCTCTCTGTCCATCTCTGCAGTGCAAAATGCACCAGCATGATCTGGGGCTCTGTTCAAAAACCAGACTTTCCCTCACTCTTCTGCTTCAAGTGGGAGAAGACCCAACAGTGCGTCCTGATTAAACACTTCAGACCCACTCCCAGTCCCTCACAAGAGGTCATCGGTCAGCTCCAAGAAGGACAGGACCAGATACAGGACAACACGAACACATATTTGAAGAGAAAGGTGAGGCTAAGGGCACCAGCTAAGCTGGTGATGCCCTAAGTCTGATGGTGTGAGAAGCGGTGTCATTAATTGAGGACAGAAATAGGAGAAGATCTGCAATGAGGTTATTGTTTAAGAGGGAAAGTTGAATCAATGTGTTGATTATGAGATTGATGGAGAATGCTGGTTCCGTCTGGACAGGGTGTAGGGATGGTTTTTATACTCTGTATGACGCTCTTTGTCCCATTACAAAGCTATTGTAAGTACACCCATGTTTTTGCTGGCACTGCTCACTTAATTTTTCTGTGTTTTCCCTCAAACGTGTGTCCCTGAAGTGAGTCGTGTTTTCTAGATGTTAGACAACAAGTGTCTATCATAAACTCAGAGGCTCTTGCTGGCCACTGGCCTCTCCCCTACCCCTGGGGCTGCCTGCCGAGGAGGTCACAGGTAATCTCCAGCCTAGCTTTGGCATGGCATTGTGTGCAATTGATGTTGTCTAATGGTAGGAGCAAGGTTATGCCAAGCTAATGGCAGAAGATTGCTCTGTTGCATTCTTTTGTAAACTTTCACTTATGACATTACTGTTCCATTCAAAGGCAAAAGAGCTTAAATTAAAAATTACATAATAGGCTGGGAATACAAGTGTAGGAAGTCAGATCTCATACTTCTTAGTCAATAGCTGGTTAAACAGTTGTAAACCAATGACAAGTTTGTTATTTTCTCTTTTAGAAGCTGCAAGAAAGCTTAATTATTGTGTTGGTGGGATTTCTTCAGAGTAATGATAAATAACACGGTTTTGTGGGACCCAGCTACAGTTTTATAGTATTTCTATGCTTTTATTGATCAAGAACAAAACTATGATATCAAAAAGCTATCTATTCGTACAGCTCTGTTTTCAAATATGAGTGTCTGTGGGTATATAAGCCTGCATTATTCCATCTAGTAATGGGAGAACTCAAAAGGGAAAACACCAACATGTATCACAGAGAGTAAATGCATGTGGATATGAATAGTCCTGAAAGCATCTGGAGTATGCAGGCCAGTGCTCCTGCTAACAAGTTTTCTACATCTGGAAGATATGATTCCTTGCTGCGCTCACTTTTCAAATCTCAAAGCAATGGGCTGTCCTGGCTTAGAGCAAGAAGGTGGGGAGCCACCAGCCTGTACTTCCTCCTCTACCATGGGCTCTCCTGGAGTCCTGCACCTTCCCTGTCTCCCTGGTGGGCACAGGAGAGGTCCTGCAGCAGTTCAATTCCTAACTGAGTGCCTGAGATCAGCTGGGATCAGTGGGGATGACCTTGAAGTCCTATGGCTGAGTGGAAATGAACTGGAATGATGGATTCTCAGAGGCTGCGTGTGTCGGTGGTGCTGGTGTAAAACCACAGTGATGTAAATTTCTTATGACACAGTCAGCAAAGGTAATAGTTACATGGAGGAGGTTGGAGGAGGGCAGGGCACTGCCACGCAGGTGTGCAGCCTCTGTCTGTAGCTGGGATAATGAAGTGTTGCATACAGCTTTCAAAGTTGGAAGAAGATTTTTGACAGTATTAAAAGAAAGCTGGAGGCATGTGCCAGTACCCGGCATCAATGCCACTTCTGCAGAAAAACAGTTTGCTGTTACTCAGAGCCACTGTTTCATTTTTAGAGCAAACTAAAGGCCATGTTGTCAGCTGGTATAAACCAGCTCCTTTAACTTCAGTCAAATTGTGTCTGTTTACAGCAGCAGAGAATCTCTCAAGTGCGTAAGCTTCTCCGTAGCACCAAATAGCAGCAGTATGAGGTGGCAGGCAGCCAGTTTGAACAGCTGCCAATGCACTTCAGATCCAAAAATGATTCCTTGAACCCCAGCATTCCCCTCCCCCTTCAGACTTCTACCGAAAGCAGGACTTACTCCCTGGTCTCTGTAACCACACTTCCCCAAACCCCAGCTCATACCCCACCCACTTCTGCAGCCACCTGAGTTTTGTTCTGCAGCAGTAACGCCTCTTTTCACAGCTCCAGTCCGCAACACAAGTTCTTATTTCAAAATGAAGTTGTGAGTACTAAAGCATCAGAGCTATTCAGGCCTCAATGAATTGTACAGATTTTACTGAAAAGCCCCCCAGAGAAGATTGAAGCAGGTGTTCTGGGCAGCGTGCATTCAAGCAGATGAATAACATGTTAATTATTCCTGGAGGTATCTACGGCAAAGCTACAGGATCTGTCTGACACTGCCGATCTTTGGTCACTCTGGGCCTGATTGCAGCACAGAGACCAACACTTACAATCTCTTCATTTGCTGTGGAACGCAGAGCTTTCCCATCCAAATGCACAGTGATGTACGTGACAAGTTGTTGTCCTGGGGTGAGCCGTGCTTGTCCCTGTCACGTGGAGAATTGCTCCCAGCAGCGCTGCTGCCTTTGTGTGTCCTCAAGGCAGTGCTGGGCCTTGGCCTCTAAGGGAAGTGCTGGTGTTAGTCACACGTGAGTCATCTGTGACTGTCCCACCCGCTGTGAACTCTATTCACAGAGCCTGTTTCCAGATGTTTGTAACTAGCAATTGCTTTAAAGCGTGTCTACATGCTATAGCTGCTAAGCCACTCCTGGTACCCATGAGGTGTAAAAGCCATTTCAGTGACCCATCTTTCCAGGAAGGTTCCTTTCTCTTTTTCCCCTCCAGCTCCTTGCCCCTCCTGCACCAAACATGGTCTGTCCACACCTCTGAGCATGCATTTTAGACAAGCAAGCATATCCCTAGTTTGACACTATTGTCTGGAAGTGAGTTTGAAAAGTGGATAACCTCATGGGAGAAGTAACACGTGGTGAAGTCAGCTAGTACATGGCATTGAGCTCTTTGGTGTGAAAGAGATACTTCCAGAAAACAGTCTGCAGACAACAGATTGGCCACAGCTTGTGTTCAGGACTCACCAAATGCCTCAGAACAGCAACCACAGCAGTAAAACCACACACTGCTCTCAGGCAAGGGGAGAACGGGAAGAAGGGGAAGAAAGGCTGTACAGGCAGCATACATCGGTTAGTTGAACTCTTTGGGTAAGATTTTAACTCTGTGGAGAGAAATTACTGCCCAGTTCTATAAATACAGACATATGAAGCTGTTCCACAGTGCCAAAAACATTTCTAAAGGAATGAAAATAGTTCTTTTATCAGTCATAAAATTCAAGGGAATTGTACACCCTCCATGTATCACAGGCTGTGCTTTCAGCACATGGTGATTCACTGTGCATTACAGCAGGATGTTCCTCGGCAGCTGACACAGGCGCGCTGGTACAGATGCTAGCAGAGGTCGGTACCATGTGGGCTCCCAATGGGGACCTGACGAAGTCTTTCAGCAGGAATCTCACATCTTCCCTGGAGCTTGACTTTATTTTCCTGAAGATCTCTAGAGCTAAAACAAAGCCCATTTTGATGATCTATTGAATTGCAACACACCCTGTTATGCCTCTCCTGTGAACTCAGAAATGTACACAGCAATAAAAACTTTCAACTGGTGGTAATTAAGAAGAAAATTTCTCTATGGCAGTGTTTTTTCTCCAACATTCCCCTCAGGTGAGAGTGAGCCGGTAATGCATTCAAATAAACAAGAGTAATTAAGAAGGAAAAAGCTATGGGCAGAAGTTCTCTTCTCTGTGTGGACTTTATCCAGGATGAATTCCTTGAAAGGAAGTGAGATGAGACAGTGGAGAAATGGTGAGGGGCAACTAAAGTGGGTTGGGGATTTCTTGGAGAATAGCATTAAGCATAGATTGCCTTTGAGAAATCCATTTTTTTTTTATGTGGGCAGCACGCTGTGCTGTCTCACCTGATGCTGTGGGTGCCACAGGGTGAAGGAATGAGAGCAGCAGGCAGCATGGCACAGCAGTCCTAGGCTTCCTGCAGCAAACTCTCTGAGGAATTCCCATT
Source organism: Tragopan temminckii (assembly GCA_028571105.1). Lineage (NCBI taxonomy): Eukaryota > Metazoa > Chordata > Aves > Galliformes > Phasianidae > Tragopan > Tragopan temminckii. Next base: position 2,641,835 of record JAOWBP010004015.1, read on the forward strand.
ATAACTTTTTAGAGAAATCTTCTCATCCAGTTCTCAGCCTGACGATGACTTCACTTGCAAAGGAAGACATTTTCCCATTTGTGCAGCCAGCTGGAAGTAAGGGTTACAAGGGAGACAAGGAAGAAGGCGTGGAGAACAGAAGAACAGTGAATTAAAATTTGACTATCTAATGCACTGCAATAAATGGATGGTTGAGGTTATGTAAATACTTTCGTACAATGTAGTCATCTTGGCGTTACCCTAACAGAAAGCCATTTAGTCAGTGTAATCAATAGGCACAGGAGCGTGTTTCATGGCTTTTTCTGTCCTAGTTAACCCTTCTGCACCTCATACACTCCAACATTCATGTTTTCACTACAGAATTGATTTACATAGAGCATTACGCTCAGAAGTAGAAGTCTTACTTCAATTTTTGCCCATGACCATAAGAGTTTATTGCCCACAGAAATCTGCTGGGTGCAGCAAGTGGGAGGAGACCACATTTCTTCACATGAACAGTGATTTTGGTGAAATAGGATTACGTGCAGTGGTTCCAATGCTTCCCCTTCCTCATCAAGTTGGCGTGCTGAATTGTTTTGAGCTTTTGGTGCCAAAAGCAGTGGTTAGTTTTAAATTACTTAACCTGGGTTTTTCCTATGTGCCTGCTGCTACTCTTTCAGCTAGCAGAACCCAACGCAGCCTGTTTTTCAGCTAAACAGCATGGCCAGGCTGATGAGCTGCACCTGTGCCCTGACCACCAGCAATGCCCCACAGGTGTGCTGCAGGCAGGGCTGCTCCTGCTGCAGGGATAGAGAGCCACTCATTGGCTTTGGTGTGAGAGCTGGGTTGGGGCTTGGTGCAAAGGTAAGGCAGCCTGAAATGTTAACATTTTACTTTACTCAAGTTTTATTTCTGAAACAAGGCTGTTGAATCTGAGGTTACTGAGATACTGTGGATGTTTTTGTATGTCAGAGGAAAATTGTACTGCAGTGGTTGGAGAAGAGCTCTGGAGCTGTGTTTATTCTTTCGTCAGCCTTAATGCATTAATGCTGATTTGAGAGACTGTAAGTGCGAGTGGTGCAGATGCTGAAATTGAAAGAATGCTTTAGCTAGCATATGGAAAGTATTTACAGGCTTTACACAATGGTGACATATAGGAGTAAACAGACCATCAGATAAGCGCTGAATTTCTTTATTTTCACTTAGAATACACGCCTCTTGGCTCATAGGAAGAGAGGATAGCTGGATGACTGAGGGCAGGCCGTCTAGGGAAAAACGTGCTTGCTAAGCAGAGAGGAACATCGATAATAAATTCACAACTTGAGGTGATCTCTGTAGTTTACAAAAACTGTTCTATATGGAGGAGGAGCTTGGCCTATGGCTTAATATTCTGCCTACTTCTCTTTTGCTTTCACTGAAAATGAACACCATGCCAACTTTCACCCTGTGTGCATCGCCTGCCCTGTGCGAGCCGGGTGCAAGCACAGGGCTGCGTGTCCCCGGGGCAGGCTGGGAGGGCAGGCAAGTCCCTGGAGCGAGGTGATGGTCCCACTG